>JARQAC010000002.1:12062500-12241541 GCA_036172945.1 Meloidogyne incognita
ATATATTTTTTGCTTAAAAAGGATGGGGATGAAATTTTTCTTAGAAGTTTTTTAAACTTCTGATTTTATTTTAATCATTATTGGAGTCTTCCTTGTCTATCAATCGTTTTCACTCGAAATTTTTCATTTTTTGAATTTAATTTCTTAATTTGAATTGGGGGGATATTAATTTGGTAGAATTATCTATTTATACTCTTTTCTTCTTTCCAAGAGCTATTATTTAAAATTTCATCCTCCTTTTTGAAAATTAATAAACAATAAAAAAATCGTACTTTTTTAAACAATCATTTTTATATATTTTTTTAAATACACATACATTCTTTTTCAATTTTGATAATTTTTCATTTTTTAAAAAAAATATTCAAGTTTTCGTATATTTGTTTTTTGATATTAAAATTAATAAAGCATTGGTTTTTGGCATCTCTTATCTTTTTTTGGACTTTTATGATTTTAGCTTTACTTTGATTTTTAATTTTTAAAATTTTTTAGAGATGATATGTTCAATTTCTGATTTGTTTATGGCATAAATTTGCGTGATGGCTTGGAAAAGAAGAAAAATGTGGAATGATTAGGTGAGTAAAATTGTAAAAAATTAAAAAAAATTTTTCTCCCGATATCCAATCCAACAGCCGAACCAAAAATTTCCGGATGTTGATTCTTTTTCTGATCCGGATCCGCCAACGTTAGTTGGCGGATCCATATGTGGATAAGGTCCCCGAAATTAAAAGTTCAGCTATTTGAGAAAATAGGGAGATTACTTTTGGATTTTATAAAAAGGGTTTCTTTGTTTTTGATATTTGCTCTGTTTTTGACCTTGAACCAATTTTGGGTACTTGCTGTCTCGAACTTTTTCAAATCATTGGAGGCCATCTATAAAAATAAGAATTCCTTTAATTGGAAAGGCAGGAATGTGCTGCGGAAAAGATTAGGATAAATAGGGGGAACTGAGATTTTAAGTAAATTGGGAGGGGGCTCTGTTTTTGAAATTAGGTAAACAAAATTAAAAATAAGAGCTAAAAATGATTAAAAAATTTTTAAAAAATTGTCTGTTTATAAATTAACAAAAATTTTTTGATTTTGCGAAAGGAAAATCTAAAGCAGGGTTCAAAAACAAAAATGTACATTCTTCTAAACCAAAAATAACAAGCCAAAAAAATTTTTCTCCTGTGTGCCACTCCTCCCTCCATTTTATGGGTCAGTATGCATGCTTGCACTGGGGGAAGAATGAAAAGGGGAGAAGGGGGTTTTCGCGCCGTTTTCCAATTATTTACAAGAAAAACCGAGCGATCCTTCGCTTTAAGAGATAGAAGAGGCGGGCAAATCCATCATCATATAGTTTCGATCCCTTTATTGTCATTTCCTTTCTCTCCTTTTTTCTTGCTTTTCTAATAATATCCATTTTTGCCGCTCCTTTATATCCCAAATTCGCCAAAATCGTTTTTGGTTGAAAATCGTTTTTGGTTTTTGGGGGGAAGAATTTTCTGTTTTTGTGTATTTTATGTTTGCTGTAGTTGTAAAGGAGCTGCATAACAACCACTAAAAACCTCCGTTTTTATTTGTGCCTGCTAAATTCGTTCATCCACTAACTACTATTTTTCTTTTAAGCCTTCCAAATTATTCTTTCAATCCTTTTTCAATAAGCGCGGAAAAAATTTTTTTAGTCGATGATTTACATTTTTAAATTATTCCACCTTTTCCCTTTAATATTTTTGGCCCTTGCTTCTCAGCCTGAATCAGGTGTGTGTTCCTCTCCTAAATTTTAATTTTTAAACTGATTTTATTCTTTAAAAAATTTTTTTTCAGATTCACCTCAAACAACATTGGACCCATGCAGACGACAACCTTTCAGAGGCCGATGCCCCCCAGGACAAAATGGAGTTCAGATGAGATCACAATTTGTGTTGCGTTATTATTTACGTAATGGAGAATGCATTAGTTATCCTTATGGTGATTTTATTTATCGTAAATGTTCCAATAAAAGTCTGGTTCCAGTAGAAACACATGCCCGGGGCTTCTATTAGAACATTTTTATTTTTGTCTCTTTAGTTTCATTTATAAAATATAAAAATTTTTGTAGGTCATTGCGTTAATGATGAAAGTGAACCACGTCTTTTTCGTTATAAAGAAGAATGCGAGGATGCATGTACAAAGAATGGCGGCGTTGGAAAGGAGGTGAGTAATGTGCGTTAGTTTTGTGGATATTTGGAGGGGACTAATTGATTTGAAAATTGTTAATGACAGGAAATGGGATTTTAACTGTTGAATAGGGGGAATTTTTTGGAGCTTTTATTGCTTGAATTAATAAGACTATCTATTTGTCAGGTCACCTACGCAACTGCTGGTCCTGTTGGCGCTGATACAACTACTACAATTTCTTTCCCTTCGATTTCAACAAGAGGAACAACAACAACGGATGCTCCAAAAACAGAGGCGCCTACAACAGTAGTACCTAAAACTGGTGAGAAAAATTTGGTCAAAATTGTCAAAAAAATCAAAAATAATTTTTTAAAGAATGTCAACGTAAACGAGTTAATGCAGCAGAAAAAGGGACAACAGCAGCAACTTTTGTGCCTGAATGTACACCAGAAGGTCAATACGTTTCATTACAATGTATGCCAAATGTAAATGAATGTTTTTGTGTGGATAAAAATGGTGTCGAATTGAAACATTCACGTTCAAAGGATCGTAAACCGGATTGTGAAAGTGAGGGAATTTTTGTTGAAATTTTTTGTTATTTTTTTTCTAAAAGGAATTTCTTCTGCACAACCTGTTCTTGTTCAAGATTGTACAAGTTTACCAGAACCTGGTCCCTGTACTTCAAACTTAATTTATTGGAATTTTAATGTGGCTAATGGACATTGTAGACAATTTAATTATTCTGGATGTGGTGGGAATGGAAATAAATTTGGAAGCCGTTTGGAATGGTTTTTCTTTTTTTAAATAAATTTTTAAAATTTCAAAAAAATTTTCTAGCGAGCAACGTTGTTTAAGTTCAATAAAGAAGTGTCCAGGAGGTCAATTACCTTTAAAAGATGCGCAAGGACTTTTGGTTGATTGTTCAAATACTAGCTGGTGAGAGTTTAAAAAATATAAATTTTTATGTGAAAATTTTATGGGTATAAAGCAATAAAAAATTTTTTTGATAAGGAGGAGTAGCCGACAAGTTTTTTAAGATAAATAAAAGCTGGTTTAATTGGTTTTATATTCTTTGATTTTGGTATTTTATTAAACGAAAACTAGCAAGATTAATGGTCGGATCGAATCCGGCAGGATTTTTCATGTTACTGGTTCCTAAACCCGAGGTCCCAAACCCGGATTAAGTCTGGATTAAGTCCGACTAACAATAAGATAGTCAGTCTCAAGTCTAGATCCGAAACAGGCAAATTTGTTATACCGGATTTGATCTGGATCCGGTTTTGGGTAATTCAGAATTTAACAGCAAAATAAAATAAAAAATGTTTTTCTAGCCCTCCAAGTTTCTCTTGTCATTCTTCAATTTGTTGTCAATTAATTTTACAAAAAGAACCAAGTCGAGAACAATTGCCAATATTAGAAGGAACATCTACTACAACAATAAAAGTTTTGGAAGCTTCACCTCTTGCACTACCTGAAACTGAAAAATTGGAAAAATCTGAAAATATTTGTTCTTTACCCAAAGATAGAGGCCCTTGTGATCGTTAGTTTTTTTTAAATTAATTTTTTGTCTAAAATTTTTTTCAAAATTTTTAGAATACCAAATGCGTTTTTATTTTAATAAGGATTTGGGTGAATGTAAATATTTCTTTTATGGAGGATGTGAAGGAAATTCGGTTTTTTGAAATTTTTTTTCTTAATTTTTATTTTTTCCCATAGAACAATTTTGCGCGAGTTGAGGATTGTGAAAAGGCGTGTTTGTCGAAAGAGAAAATTCAACAGCCAATTTCACAGCAGCCAAATAGTTTTGTTCCGATTTCTTCTTCTCCACTTCCTGTACAACCAACAACAACAACTTCAAAAGTATTTTTAGAAAATGGAAAAAATATTATTACAGAAGGAAAATTACCGTTTTCTAGCAGGTTAATATTTTGAATAAAAATTTTTAAAAAACTTTAAAAAATCACACAAACGCCCAAAATCTGCCCAAATTCAAATCTTTTTTTTGTTATTTTGACAGCTTTTGTGGGTTGATATTTCGTCGTTTAGTCATTACGGGGTTATACCAAAAATAAATTTTCGTTTTTCAGAACTACTCTACCTCCTCCACCTCCTATAGAACCAGATACACCACAATTGCCTGTAATTACTTTCCAGCCTGAAACTGACAAACAAAACGTATTTTCTCCATTACTACCTGAAAGAAAACAACAAATTGCACCTTTACTTGATGTCAATAAATGTCAACATCCAAAAGGTTTTTAGAAAAAATTAAAAAAAATTTTCAATTTTTTTAGATGTAGGAATTTGTGCAGCGCAATTTGTTCGTTGGTTTTGGAACTCCGAATTAAACAATTGTGAAACATTTACATATAGTGGTTGTGGAGGAAATGGAAATAATTTTGCTAGCCGTTAGTTTTCTTGGAAATTTTTTAAAATATTTTTATACTTCAAGGAGAGGAATGCTTAAATATTTGCCGTGAGGAATTAACAACAGTAGATACTCCAAATGATGAAAAAAGTGCTTGTGATGTTGATATAGATCCAGGAAGTTGTGGTGGAATTTTTATGAGATATGGATTTGATAGAAGAACAGCTCAGTGTAGACAATTTCAATACGGTTTGGATTTTTCTTTAGATTTGTCAGGTTTCCATAACACTCCTTCCTTTTCCAAAAGATCACTGAGAGTAAAGAAATATGAGCGTTGACATTTTAGCTATATTTTCTGCTTTATTTGTATTTTTACAGGTGGATGTGAGGGAAATGGAAACAATTTTGCTTCATTGCTTGAGTGTCGTAGTAAATGCCTCGATGAACCTGAAGGTAAAGACGAAATTAAAGGCAAGGATTTTAACAAAATCGATTTTTTATTTTGATCAAAATTGAGAAAAATTTAAATTATTTTTTCAGAGCCTCTCAGCCCAAATATTTGTGAACATCGAATTGATCCGGTTACTTTTAATTTTTTTAAAATTTAAATTTCATTTTAAGGGTACTTGTTCTGGTACTTTTCACCGTTTTGGTTATGAAACATTAGCAAATCGATGTACAAGATTCGTTTATGGAGGCTGTGGTGGAAATGGTTTTTTAAAATTTTTATTTTTGAAATAAGGCTCTTATTTAAGGAAATAATTTTGCTTCAATTGATGATTGTCGTGCAGCCTGTGTTCGTCATATTTGTCCACCAGAACCTGAATGTGACACAAGTGGACGTTGTCAACTTGTTAAAGATTCAAAAGGATGTTCGCTTTGTAGTTGTCCACCACCAAGACATTCGCCAATAATTCCTTCTGTTCCACCATTGGCTCCTCCAGCAGTTGAACCACATAAAAATACTTGTCCACAATTGGATGTTAAATTATGTCAGGAGCCGTGCATTATGTTTCTTTTTTAATTTTATTTTTTAATTAAAATTTTATTTTTTTTAAAGCTTTTTGAATCGTCGTGGGTGCCGTGAATGTGTTTGTCCAATAATTACCCCACCTACTAATTCATTTCATGAATCTCCTCCTGCTCCTCTTTCCATTCAAGAATCTCCATCACCACCGTCAATTCAAACTGTTTCAGTTCCACAGATTAATAAACAACAACAGCAACAACGTCCGTTAGAATTATCTTCAGCTGCACCACTTCCTCCTGCTTCATTTTCTTCATTTGTGCCCTCTTCAACGGTCTCTCCTCCAGCTCCACCAGCTATACAGCCGCCTAGACCTGCGATAATCGGTTTTATTCTTTTTTGATTTTTTTGAATTTTATTTTTAGGTGGTGTTCCATTTAATAAAGCTTTGGAACCTTTGCCTCCACCAACAACAACAACTGAATTATCATTACCGTCATCACCATCTCTACGTTCACAACCAGTTTTGACAAAGAAATTGTCTCAAAATCTTGCGGAAACATTTGTTTCCCAACCAGCTACACCAGAACCTTTACCTTTTGGTCACAATGAAATTTGTACACAACCATTGGTTTATTTTTTTATTTTTTAGAAATTATTTTTTATTTAATATAACAGGATATTGGTGCATCTGCATGTTCACGTTTTGTTCAACGTTGGTATTTTAGTTCAGAAAGTGGGCAATGTGAATCGTTTAGTTACACGTTTGTTTAAATAATTTTAAAAGATTTTTCTAAAATTATAAAATTCAGTGGTTGTGCAGGCAATCGAAATCACTTTTTCTCGAAGAAGGAATGCCAAATATATTGTGCTCGATTTTCAAGTAAATTTTTTTTATTTTTTAATATGAACACACACACTTGCACTCACATAAATCACAATTTTTTCAAACAAATTTTTTGTTTCTAAAAATGATTTTTCACAAACACAACACTTTTCCACTTTTAAAAAATTTTTAGGAGCACGAACATCATCAACTTCTGATGATGGTCTCCTTTTACTTACTCCAGAAAATGTTGAGACAAGTATCTCCCAAGATCCACTTTCCACAAGCACCACAACCACAACATTGCAACCTACGACTTCGAACAAACCTAGCGCTTCTTTTGATTCATCAATTAATCAGATTTCCACTACAATAAAAATAGAGGAAGAACATCCAAAAATTTCAAATAGATTACCAATTGAAAAACAAAATGAAGAGAAGGATTTGAGCAATGAAAGGATAGAAATTGAGGAAAGAAACCGTCAACCTGAAGAAGATTTGATAACCTTTACGATTCCAACACTTCCACCAATTGATTCTCGCGTTCTTTTAAAAAGCCGTATAGTACCAGAAGCACCAATACAAAATGAATTATTAGCAGTTACAGAAGGTGATCTAGATAGAAGACAAGAAGGACAAGAAGTACCCAAAGAAAAGCAGAATATTCCAATTAAAACAACAACTGCGCGTCGTTTTGAACAGCAACAACAACAAACTACTTCAATTCCTATACTTTTATTAGAAACTGCTGAAAATAATAAGAATGGTAAGAAAGGGAGGGAAACTGCACAGAAAAATTTTTTAAATTTAATATTAAGCACGTTTTCACTTTATTTTTAACACAAAATTTTCTCTTAGTTGAAAGCACTGATACACTAACAAATTTGGAAACTGCACCTAGCACTTTGAGAAACACTAAATTAGTTGATATAACTCGTCAACCAAAACTTTCTCCTGTCCATTCTATTCAAATTCCATTGAACAAAATTGAAAATAAAAATAGGGTTGATCAGTCCATACTTTCAACTCAATTGCCAGAAATTGAATCAACTTATTCTTCTACTATTTTGGAAAATAAAGAAGAGGATGAACAAAGAAAGGAGCTTGAAGAGAGGAAAATGGAAGTAAAAGAAGAAAATAGGGAAGAAGAAGAACGTAAGGAAGAACAAAAAATTGAAGAAAAGGTTGAGCCAGAGGAGGGCAATCAACCCTCGTTAACTGAAAATTTGGAAGCAGATTTATCAACAGCAACAACTCTACCAAAAACTTTGCCAACTAGTACAATACCAAAAATTCCAAAATTACAAACAATTAAACTTTCAATTGAAAAAAGTTCAGAAGCTAACACAAATGAAGATAAAATAAATAATAATGTTGCTGCTTCAAGTAATAATGCATTAATTAGTGGAGAGGGACATTTAGAAGAACAAGAGGAAGAAGGAAGGACAACAAGTTCTACTAGAACGGAGGTAACAGATGATGATTTGATTTGGGCAGAAATGCGAGAAGGTGAAGGAGGAAAGGGAAGAAAATTTAAAAATCATGAAGAAGAAGAGGAAAAGGAGGAGAAAGAAGAAAAGCGTTCTGAAGGACTTGTGTCAAACGAAGCTGAGCCTGTAGCTTTAGAACCTTCAAGAGCTCCATCAGCTCCATCCTTGGAAGAAGGCGATAGAAAGGAGCAAGTTCCTTCAGAAAGGAAAAATCTTCAGCCTCTTCCTGAACATGAAGAGGAAAAAATTCCAAGTCTTTTTACCGATCAACATATTAAACAAGAACAACAACAAATTCCTCTTGAATCAAGCAATTTAGGAGAAGTAAAACATGAGGAGCAACGAGGGGAAGATACAGCAGAGGTTAACCCTTTTGCCGTTTTTTCTCGTTAAAAATTTTTTTATTCAGAATAATCCTCTAATCATTTCGAACATTGAGCGTCAACAAGTGCCCATTGTTTCTCAAGAAGAGAAGATCAAAGAAGAAGAACAACAACAGCTAAAAGCTTTACCTGAAGTGGAAATTGAAGATTTAAAGACACCGTTGAACAACAAAACTGGTTTGAAAAATACAAAAAAATTTTCTAAAAATTTTTTCAAGGTTTCTTCGAGGTTTTTTTCACTTTTTTCGTTTAGCACCTAAGCACAATTCACTTAAGCACACAATTCACTAAAATTTTTGGCACTAAACCTAATTCCTTTTTTTCCTTCCTTATTTTCTTTTTTAAATTTGAAGGTGATACTCAATCTGAACTTCCAATTGATTCTGCTAATGAATTTTCTTCTCAATCTTCTACATTATCTCCTGAAACTCAAGAAGAGCTACGAACAACATTTGATCAAATTACAACAGAAATTCCGCTTCGTCTGTCTCCTCAATCTTCAATTAATTCTCGTCCAAAACAACTTCAACGTCCACTTCCACCTGTTCAACATATGATTATTCCTCATATTCAAAATAAAAATGAAATATGTTCGTTACCTCCTGTTGCTGGACCTTGTACTTCTTTTGTTTTGAGATGGTTTTATTTTTTTTCTTTATTTGATTTATTTTTTCTTTTAATTTTAAAGGTTCTTTAATCCAGAGAATGGTATTTGTGAACAATTTTCCTATGGTTCTTGTCGTGGAAATTTGAACAACTTCCCAGATAAATCACAATGTGAAGCTGTTTGTTTGGATATTCCACAAGTTTGCCGATTTTTAACTTAAAAAAATTAGAAAAAGTTATTTCAGAAAGTACGGCTTAACGATCGATGTATTTTGGATCGTGATGAAGGAACTGGTACAGGGTATAATGTTCATTGGTATTTTAATGTACGGAATTTGAGGTTACTTTTTAAATTTTTTTTGAAAATTTTTTTGTCTATAATTAAAGATGTGAACAATTTATTTGGCAAGGAAATGATGGAAATGCTAATCGTTTTGATACAGAATCAGAATGTAGATCTATTTGTGAACAACAACCAAATGAGAAAAAGAGGCTTAAAGAAACGGATGATTTGACGCAATTAAATATGCCGCCGCCTGCAGGGTTAGTAAAAAACTTTCGGCTATGTAAAATTATTGTAAATACCCTAATATAAGACCATTCGGAGTTACCTATTGAGAAATAGAAGCTCCCTCTCTAATATTCTAGAAGCCCACACAAGGTGACCTATTGGAAAATATAGTAGAACCCCATGGCTTGAGAAGATTTGCGATATAAAAAAATAAAATTCTTTTTTAGGAGAATGAGAGGAGGAGGGGATAATAATTTTAATCAATTTGGAGCAAAAACTGCTAATACTCAAAATGAAATTGGTGATGTTGGAATACCTGCACCCTTCCATGCAATGTTTTTTAATTTAATTTATAATAATTTTTGATTTTTTCAGAAGTGATGGCGTTGTTGCAAAATCAACAGATGTTGAACCAACTACCGATTCTTTAAATTTAATGGCTGAAACAAATGAACCAGAATCAAACTTTGAACAATCTACAAGTTCTCAAGCACCTAGACGTGGAAATTCTAATAATCGTGATGGATATTCGGCTGTTTTATTGCCTAAAGAACCGCAAAAGGTGCCAGATTTACCACTTCTAGGACCATCTATGCTTGCAGATATCGACTACGAGAAAGGGATAAGACGTTAGTTTTCTTTTAATTTTTTCCTTTATGTTTTATAGCCAAAATACCAAAACCCCCAAAAGCTGCCGAAATACAAATCTTTTTTTTTGGCGGATTTTGTGGGTTTGATATTTCGGCGGTTTGACATTGCGTCATATTTTATATTTTTTACAGTTAACAATAATAATAATCCTGCTCCTCAACCTCTTAATGTTGTTAATGGTTTGCCTCAACATATACCCGAGCAAAACAGTGCAGATAAGAACATGTTGCCTACACAATTTAATGATGATAAAAGTAAAATTTGAGAATTTTTTAATTTTTAAAATCCTTTTAAAAAGACGACAAGGATTCTTCACTCTTCTCTTTTTCAAAATCTTTGGGTGGAACAATAGCTAATGGTGTCCCTATTTGCCCGAATGGACTAAACACAATGCTTTACAGTGATGGTTATTTTTTCTGTTTTTCTTTCTAAATTAAATTTTCAAATTTCTTTAGGTCGCCCAGTTCTTTGCCTTCCTGGAATGGGACAATGTCCAGAAAAGTCTGTCTGTTACTTTAATGGTATTGACTACTTCTGCTGCCCTAATGAAGATGGTGAGTAAAAATAAAAAAAATTTTCTTGAGGTTGTTTTAATTTTTCAATTTATTTCTAGATCCATATGATCAACACATATTTGGTGGATATGATGGGGAAGAATTGAAGGTTTCTTACAGAATTAAATTTACAAAAAATTTCAAAAAAAATTTTCTAGCATGGATATAAAGCTGGAGGTAGCGCCCAACAGCAGCAATCATCTCTCCGAGTTCGCCGTCAAAATGATAAAGAAAATGGGCCGTCCTCTTCGTTATTGTTGACTGAATCGCTTAGATTTGATGGTTTTTTATTTACTTTCTAATCAAAAAAAATTTCCCTTTATTAGATAAATCCCCACCAGGCCCAATTCAGAGACAATCACGTTTTCATGGTGGAAATGGAAAAGGATCAACAACAAATCCAAATCCATCAATTTGTTCTCAACCTTTGAATAAAGGAAATTGTGGAGAAGCTTTACAACGTTATTTTTATGATTCTGAAAGTGATCGTTGCAGAACATTCTATTTTACTGGATGTGGAGGAAATGAAAATAAATTTGAAACATTAATTGATTGTGAAAGAATTTGTAAGAAAGGAGGTTTATTTTTTAATAAAATTTTTGTATTATTTTTTGTATTTTTTAGTGTTGGAATCTTCAAAAGAACAACAAAATTCATTTTCTCAAAAGCGTCCAGGAGTTTGTCCAGGTGGAAATTTGCCGTTGGGAGGTCGTAATCCTGTGCTATGTGGTGAACATTTTGATTCTATTGGATGTCCAACCGGTTATTTGTGTGTTCCTGGTAAGGTTTTATTAAATTTATATTACGGCAACATATCAAGGAAGCGGCAACCTAAAAATTCTTTTCTAGGTCCTCCAAGTGTTTGTTGTCCAACAAAATATGAAAAAAGTGAAATTCGTCGAAAACCTCAACAAAATGTAAATACAGAACAAATGCTAGAGGTTTTGTTTTTTAATAAAAAATTTTCTCATTAAAATATTTTCGAAGGTTAAACCAGCACCTACAGAAGAAAATTTACATTTAAAGAATCAAAATATAGCAGAATTAAATGTTCATTTAATGTTATGTTCAGATGGTTCAGATCCTTTACGTAATGAAACTAGTGGTGAAATTATAAGTTGTGGAGCAGGATTGGATATTGATGGACAAGCACATTGCGAATATGGATTTTATTGTTCTATTGATCCTGATAGTAATAGTTAGTTTTTTTCTTTTAATTTAGGCTTGTAGGAGTTCGGATTTCAAAAATTTTCGAATTTTTTTAAATTTTATTTTAGCTCGTTTTTGTTGTCCATTGCAAGCACAAGGTGCAAAATTAGACAGTTCTTCCTCTTCAAATCCTGAAGTATTAGCTCCACATTTTGGAAGAAGACCACCGAATCCGGGAGAAGTATTAGGAAGAGGTTCACATCCTTCTGATCGTCGTACGAATAATAGAGTTCCTCTTTCTTCGTCTTTTACTCATCGAAAAAATTCTTCGTCTTCAACAAGACATGAGATTGAATTTGGTCAATTAAGGATTGAAAGATCAAAACTTGGAGCAATTGGAGATGAAAAAAATGCGAGGAAAATAAATTGTAATTGTTAAAAGAAATTTTTGGATTTAAAATTTCTTTTAAATTAAAGCAAAAGATTGGAGGCCAAGTGAAGAAGATCCATTTGAAAGTGCTGCTATTTGTTTACTTAGACCAGATGAAGGTTTATTAAACTTTTAAAGATTAAAAATTTTTTCCAATTAAGGCCGAGATTGTGCTAGAGGGGAGAAACCTCCTCGTTCGAATCTTCAATTCTTTTATAGTAGTAGAGACGGCATGTGTAAGGTATATAAATTTTTTTGAATTTTTAAAGGTTGAATATTAGTGTGCAGGACAGGACCATAAACGGAATTTTACGATATTAAAGTAATTCCGGAAGAGAAAAATTAATTTTTACAAATTGTAAAAATAATTCCGGAAGAGAAAAATTAATTTTTACAAATTGTAAAAATAATTCCGGAAGAGAAAAATTAATTTTTACAAATTGTAAAAATAATTCCGGAAGAGAAAAATTAATTTTTACAAATTGTAAAAATAATTCCGGAAGAGAAAAATTAATTTTTACAAATTGTAAAAATAATTCCGGAAGAGAAAAATTAATTTTTACAAATTGTAAAAATAATTCCGGAAGAGAAAAATTAATTTTTACAAATTGTAAAAATAATTCCGGAAGAGAAAAATTAATTTTTACAAATTGTAAAAATAATTCCGGAAGAGAAAAATTAATTTTTACAAATTGTAAAAATAATTCCGGAAGAGAAAAATTAATTTTTACAAATTGTAAAAATAATTCCGGAAGAGAAAAATTAATTTTTACAAATTGTAAAAATAATTCCGGAAGAGAAAAATTAATTTTTAGAAATTGTGAAAGTAATTCCGGAAGAGGATAATTAATTTTACAAATTGTAAGAATTTTACGATATCCTTATGAAACCCCAATCCCGTTTTGGGATCCCAAATTTGCAATTTTTCAGCATCCCTGTTAAATACCTACCGTATTATCTCTATTAGAATGCCCCCTTCCATTTGAATGCCCCCCTCTAATAGAATGCCCCTCTAGCGGAAGATCGAAAAATACAATGCCCCCCTCCATTTGAATGCCCCCCTCTAATAGAATGCCCCCCCTTTTTTACTGAAATTTTTCTAAATAAAAAAAGATATTACTATTTATATTTAAAACCTTTACTACATATTCACTTTTAATTATTTTTCTTGCCATTTTTTGAACTATTATTTAAACTAGTGTGTGTTAGGCAAATGGATTTTTCCGGTACCGGTACCGGACGAGTACCGAAAATTCCAAAATCTGACCGGTACGGTTCCGGTACTGGTAGTATCGAAAAGTACCGGTACCGGTCAGTACCGCTGAAAAATTTCCGGTACTACCGCGGTACTCCGGTACTAACGAAAAATGTTATAATATCCAAAAATATCTATGTTTAAGCATTGGTTTCACTGAAGTTAACGGATATAATTGTATTTTAAGGATATAGGGGATATCAGTAGAATCGAAGGGATATCGGGTGAGTTGTATGATATAGAGGATATCGAGTGTTCATGAAGGGTTATTGGGCAGGGGTGTGCCGAAACGGATTTTAAAAAGCGACACGCGAAATGCGAAAAGCGAAAGTCCAGCTTAATAAAAATTTTTTAGAATGTTCTAACAATAAATCGGTTTGGTCTATTTTCGTTAATTTATTCAAAAATTAAGGAGGATTCGGAAAGACTAAAAGGATATAAGAGAATTTGGATGGATTATGTGGGATCTGATGGGATTAAATAGTATATCGGGGACATAAAGTGAAAACTATTTAGTATTATTTCATCTTTTTTCAGCGCCGCAGGCGGAAATTTATAAAATTTTAGAATTTTGTGATAAAAATTTTTTCAAACTTTAAAAAATTTACTCATCGAAAAATACAATGCCCCCCTCCATTTGAATGCCCCCCTCTAATAGAATGCCCCTTTGGAAGGTGATTGAAAAATAGAATGCCCGGGCATTCTATTAGAGATAATACGGTATATTAATCTTTCCTTTTTTAAAGGTTTTCTTCATAAAGGGCTGTGGTGGAAATGGAAACAAATTTGCCAGTAAAGAAGAATGTGAACGGCGGTGTTTAAAAAGATGAAAAAACAAAATTTAAACAAAAATTTAATTTAAAAAATAGAAGAGCCGCTTTATTCTCCACATATTCATTTTGGCCAAATATACTTTAGGCCTTTAAATATTGAACAAAAAATATTCTTTTTTGATTATATATATAAAATATGGTATTTTATGAGGGATGAACTTTTTTTAAAAATTGGTGATGGGTTAAGGTTTGTTTTTTTTTAATTTTATTTGAGAGAGAGAAAGAGAGGAGAGAATAATTTGGGGGAATTGAAGAAGCATCTCAGTTTTTTTTGAAAAAAACACGAAATTTAAGGGCAGTTTATGTGTAGTGTAGGGCTGGCGGGTCCAAATACTCGAAATTTTTGTTACAAATTTCGGATCCGGATATCTGGGGGATCCCTCAGGATCCGCCAACCTTAGTGTAGAGTATTCACAAAAAATTGGGTGAGGAGGGTTATAAATGCATATTAAAAGGATCATTTCTAAAAATGCACAAATAATGCTAGGGTTATTTTTTATCTATCCCAAACCCATTGGCAATTCTGAAAATCCCTACCATCTAAATAGGGATGTATATTTATATATGTTATTTTTTGTATTCCTCTTCAAATCATTTCCACTTCTTTAACTGTAAGGATAAAAGCCAGCATAAACTGAGGTTCGAGGAGCAGAACCTGAGCGAAGTGCAGAATAGTTGGAGGAACGCAACAAATCCATCTATTGTTTGGATAATTTTTAGAGGGGAATTTTAAGAGATATTTACCTGTTTACAGGCTTGTTCTAATTGATAGCTTACAGTTGTGTATTTATGGCGAAGCTAAAAAGATTGAAAAATAAAGTTGGGGAGATTCAAGCTTTAGGCAACTTACTCTATCTCTTTCATAGCGTTCTCTAGACAAACTACGTTGAAGGGTGTCTACATAACTCTAAAAATGGCCAAAATTAATTTTTAATAAAATTTTTTGTTAATACCTGATAATTACTGAGGGGGGCGAAACCTATTTGACCACGATTTGAGGCGCGATACGTCTCATAATTGCTAGGAACATTCCAGTCATATGGTCGATGAAGACTAACAAAAGGGAGATTTTTTATTAATCCTAAAGGGTTTTGAAACCTGTCGACATAGCTGTCAACACGAGAAGAGCGACCAGTACCAAGATAATAATCAATGCCGCCACGGGAGCTAGAAAATTAGGAAGGCTTGATTATTTGATGAATAATTCTCAATTACGTCGATCTGCTCAATGCCAAATTACTCTGATAAAGGGGTGATCGTTGAAGCGATTGACTACGTGCCATTTCAAATTGTTTGGCACCAGCATAATCCATAAAAGAGGTGTAGGAACTTCCAGCAGTTGGTGCACGACTAATTAAAGAAGAGGGTGGAGTAGAATAATCACGTGTACGAAGAGGAGCTGGCAGTTGAGAGGCAAATCTAGATTTTTAATTAAAATTAAGGATAAACTAAAAGTTTTTAGGGGAAAAGGACCGGTAAAGAAACAACGGGTTTGTTGACTCAACCACAGACTTGTAATAATTCCTGGCTTGGCTCTGCGAACGTAAAGCATGGCGACGTTCTCGTGTACGAGAACGGGAACGTTCTAACAATCGTGAAGTAGAATAAAGGGAAGAAGCGAATGGACCACTAGTCACTAAATCATCAAAGAAGGCAGTGTAGGCTGCTGGTGCTGCTGGCGGTTCACCAACTGTGTACTGCAAAACAAAGGATGTAATAAAGGTTTGAGGCTATCCTTCAAAATTCTTTTAAATTCAGGATTCTCACCTCATTACGATATTTGCTGGAGCGATCGACCCATGGGGAAATTGGCTTGTATGAATCGCGGTCCTGAAGGTAAAAAATTTTCTTTAATCATTTTTAACTCCTAAAATACCGCAGCAGTCCAAGAAGAGAAAGACTCGCCAGCTGGCATTCTTGCTGGCTTTGTTTCACCTTTCAGGTCCTAAGAACAGATAATTGAATTAATTATTTAATTTTAAAGCTACCTGATCATAAGGCATATAATCGCGGCTGGCTGGCTCCCGGCGGAAGGATACCTTAACAAGTTAGATTCATTTGATACTAGTTCAAAAATTATTTTTTTATTTTTACAGGAGAGGGTGAACGCTCTGGACGGGGTGGTGGCGGTGCTGGGGAACCTTCTAACTCATCACGTGGTGGTTTCTCCTGCTCTTCCTGATCTCCTGGCTCTTCAGCTTTTGACTCCGTCTGTTCTGGCTCTTCAGCCTTTGATTCAGTTTGCTCTCCAGCTTCAGACTCGGGTGCTGGTGGCTCTTCCTGTTGTGATTCTTCTGCTTTTGACTAAATTAGAGGTATTATAAATTTTATTTAATTTCTTCTCACCTCTTCCTTAACACTTTCTTTCTCAACATCCTCAGCAATTGTATCTTCCTTCTGTTCACTAATTGATTCCTCTTTAGTCTCTTCCTTAGGCATTCCATCTTCACCACGGTCCCAACTAGTTAAACGTTTGAACCGGGCCTCTTCTTCCTCCCTTTCTCTTTGACGTTCTTCAAATGAAGCTTGGCGTTGTCTTTCTTCCTCTTCAGCTGCTAGTTTTCCGGCATCGGAATCAGCAACTTCATTTTCGGTTGGCGGGTCTTCAGCTTCTTCTGCTTTGGGTTCTTCTACTTGGCTAGTTGGTGTTCTTTAAATTTTAAAATGAATAATTAAAGACTTTTTCTCTCCTTACTTTGGTGTTCGGGGGCTTCTTGGTGATTTTGAACCTCTCGACTTTGGTGACTTTACAGAAAGCACTTCATCTTCAAAGGTTGTCTTTTTTGCTCCAGTTTTGTTTGAATTAAAGTCAAATGCTCGGCCACTGCGTGTTGACTTTGGTGTAGCAGTTGCTCCACTTTTTGGGGTTGCGGGGGCACCACCACTCTTTGGAGTTGGAGGAGCACCACTTTTTGGAGTTGCAGGGATTGGAGAGGCTGTTTAATTAGAGATTACTTTTCTTCCATTAAAATTCAGATTTATTACCAATAGTGCTTTGTTTAGAGGCGCTTTCGCGGCGCGGAAACTCAATTATTCCATTTATCAAGGTGCCACCTTCAACTTTCTCACCCACTTCTTGTGGTTGTTCATCTACCGGCTGTTCACTCTCAGACTTTTGTTCGGACTCTGGTTGTGGTTCATCCAATTCGTTGGGTGTCCTCGGTCGTTTTGGTACTGGTGGTGCCTGCAATTCAAAATGTTCAGGTTCCGCCACGCTCTCTTCTTTTGGAGGATCAGCCTCCTCTTGTGGTGCTTCTTCAGTTTGTTGCTCTTCAGGTGCTGGTTGTTCTTCCTCTTCTGCTACTGGTACTGACTCCGCGACAGAATCTGCTTCAACTTTTGGCTCTTCCTCTTGCTTTTCCTCACCACCATCAAGTATACTTACAGGAATCTCTGCTGCATCTTTTTCTGTATTTTCTTCTTCTGCTTTATCTAGTCCATTTTCTTTTGGTTGTTCATCATCTTCAACAGTTTCTTTAGGTTCTTCATTAGCAATATCTTCAATACCATCCATTGAAGTAGTCATTGGATCTTCATTAGTTATTTCTGGAACTTGGTCTTCAGTTTTTTCATCAGCATTTTCTTTGTTTGCTTCATCTTCTTCGGCTAAAAAAAGAAAAATAAAGCTCAATTATTATTTGAATAATCCCTTTCTTTTCTCACCTTGTTGGCTTTCCAGCTTGAGATTCTTTTTAAGTAATGTTGCTTCACTTTCTTCTCC
The DNA here is from genome assembly GCA_036172945.1 of Meloidogyne incognita. Classification (NCBI taxonomy): domain Eukaryota; kingdom Metazoa; phylum Nematoda; class Chromadorea; order Rhabditida; family Meloidogynidae; genus Meloidogyne; species Meloidogyne incognita. The sequence goes on from JARQAC010000002.1 coordinate 12,080,381, forward strand.
TTCTACTTGCGCACCAGAAACATTTTCATCCTCAGTAGCTACTCCATTAGTTAATTCAGACATTTTTTTAATAAAATTTAGTGAAGGGACAATAAAACTAATTTAAGTATTGAGAAGATTTTTTGGTTTAAAATTTAATGAATTAAAAAAGGTCAAGTTTAACCAAATGTGATTGGTTTTTAATGCTGTCAATAATAGCACTCTATTGTTTAAATGAGAAAAAAATCACTTGAGAAAATTTCTTTCTATTTAATTTTTCGGGCTTTAAAGCCACCTGGACAGGATTAACTTACTAAACAAGTCAATCGGAGAAGACTTTTAAAAAATATTTAAGAATCTCTCACCAATTTTCTTTTTTATCCTCTCTCAAAAAGAGCTTTTAAAAGCTATATTTATCTAACATGATACTCTCTCTAAGCTTGTAATTTATACGCCCACTCCAACCAAAACGGCTGTGGCTCACCAGGTGATCCCAAAAAACTTTTAAAACTAAATCGATACATTTAGCTAAGGTGATGGAAGGGGATTGAGAATGATTAGAAAATGGGATTGAGGGAACGGTGAAAAAATTTGAAAGGGGAAAGATAAAGATATGCCAGCTGGGAAAATCTTGAACACCATCAAAATTATTTTTTTAAAGGCTGTGGAATGCTCATCAAACAATTTGAGTGAAAAGAATAGCAGCTGACCCGTTTATTCTTCCCTTTCTTTTTTTTTGACATCAATTTGATCAATTGATGCATGGATTTGAACGTTTTTGTGTACTGTTCAAGCTTAAAAAATATGCGGTCAAAGTCCTACGATTATTTAAGTTTGTTTTATTATTTTAAAAAAGAGTGGAATGTGAAAAGGTTTAAGTAAGACTAAAGAAGATAAATACCAAGAATTTAAGATTTATATTTAAAGAATAGAAATATTTTTAATTAGAGAAAAAGACTAGGGGAAGTCTTAAGAAAATTTAAAAAAAGTTTAAGAAATAAAAGTGACAATAAATCAAGTCAACTGACACAAGATCAAAACCATCATCTTTTAGAATTTTAATATAATTATTGTTACAATTGAGGAAGTGTGAAATTGATAAGGTTTCTGATCTTGTGGAAGAGATCGATCTTGTGAAGGATTTCGATCTTGTAGGGGAATATCTTATTGTTAGTCAAATAAATACAAGCAAAAAAGAAAATGTCGTTGATTTATGTTAGAATTTTGGAGGGGTCAGCCTTGAAGACCTACACCCTAAAGACAGTTACAAATTTTTTACTTTTTATTTCTTTACAATTTCAATCGAGATTAAAGGACTTGGAGGGATTGAGGGGGATATCGGTGGCTTTGGAGATTACAAAAAAATTTTTAAAGAAAATCAACGACATCAACTAATACAGGCCATATTGCAAAACAGAAAAAAATGAATTTTAGTCAAAAATTTAAAGGAGCATATAATGTTTTCAGACATTAAGTCAAACCAAAAAATTTACCTCGAAAAATATAGTCGTTAAAAAGATGAGTAATACAAAAAAAGACAAAAATAAAGACAACAACCTCTTTATATATAAAATCACACAAAATTACTTTGCTTTTCTTTCTTGAATTTCTGATCTTCCCAAATTATTAGTAAATGATGTACTATTATTTGAATCAAGTCCCAAAGATGATCTGCTAGTATCTCCAACAAAAAATGCAGAAAAAGCAAAAAGAAGAAAGACAATACCGCCAATTAGAGTTACTAAAAAATGAGAGAGAATTAAAAAATTTTTTTTGAGAAATCAAACCAGTCCGAACAGATATCCGTTGAGCTAATAATCGTCCACCTAGCACAGCAATTCCAGTACAAATTGTATGACCAAGAATTCCACCAAGTATAACTCCTTTAAAAAAATTAGAGTTCAAGGGGTAATCCTTTTTTTAAAGAGATGTAGTTGGAAATTGGAAAGTTGGAAATTGATTTTGGAAATTCGACCCGACTTTTTTCACCCGTGACATTCCTGGTAGTGTAAGGGCTTTAATTTTAATTGAATGAAAAAACATGCATACCTACAACATCCTCTCGTGCCCCTAAAATGATTGTAGTTAATTGAGAGCGATCACCCTATAATTAAAAAAACATTAAAAAATAAGATTTAAAAGCTAACCCATTCGGCAAGAAAAGTTAGTATAAAAGATTTTACAAAAAGTGTTGAAATAAATGAAATAATGCGCCACGCTGAAGAGCTTTAGAGAAATTAGGTTTAAAGACAAAAAAAAATTAAAAACAAAAACCTTTGATTTTTGTCTTCAGCACCTCCCATTTCTAAAGAAGAATATTTTGTTGATTCCATGTCCAATTCTTTTCTTTGAATTTCAGCTTGGGCTTCTTCTTGTACCTGAAAAAAATAATTTTGAAATTTTTTTAGAAATTTTCAAAAATTTAACAAACCTCTTTGCTTTCAGCCGCAGACATATGCCAAGCTTCATAAAGCATTTTTAATCCAAAAAGAGCAAAAAGAGCTGTAGACATGTAGAAAGTAAACCAATAAGGAATTAATTGTGCAAACCATCCGAGACAAGCAGAAAGAACAGTCATTAAAGCAAGTGCAGATATTGCGCCAGAAAAAACGGTCAATCTTGAATGGCGCATTGCCAAAATCTTTGAAAAAAATTTAATAGTTTTTGAGAAAAAAAAATTAAAGAAAAAACAAACCGCAGCAATAAACCATGTTTTGTCTCCAAGTTCTGACACTACTATAACTGATAAAGATGCAACAAATCCATGGTAAAAGCCAAGATTGTTTGAAGGGGAATAATTCATTTTAATTTGTCGTATATTTGTACAATAAAAAGTCTAAGAAGGGCCTCTTCAGGAAAACAATCCTAATTTTCCTAAAAAAATTTTTGAGAAAAAAATTTATAAAAAATCCACGAAAATTTTTTCATTAAATTTGGCGTTTTGTAATTTAAAATATTTTTTCGACCAAATGTCAAATTTTGGCTTACTGACCGAAATGGTACTAGACATTAATTGGGATATAATGTCTCATTTAATTTACAATTTCCTGTTAAAATTTGTCTCGAGGTCAGACAAATTTTTTTAATTTTTAGAAATTTTAGCACATGATTAAGTATTTTTCAGAGTTGTTGAAGTTACAATAGAAGAGGATACTTTTATGCAATACAGGAACTACTTAATACTATTTTCTTCTGATTTATTAAAAATATTAATAATAAATGGGCCAAACATTAAGTGAGCCAATAACAGTGAAAGATACAGCTTCGTGTTCAAATGCTTTGTACAACATTGGTATTTTTTAAAATTATTTTTTAGCTTATTAATTTTTAATTTTTATAGGTTCTTCCTCAATGCAGGGCTGGAGAATTAGTTTTGTGAATATTTAAAGAAAATTGGTAATGGTATAGTTTATGGGCATTTTTTGTACTTTCTTATAAGTTTCCCGGAATTTTTTAACATATTTTACAAATTGTAAAAACTTTTCCGGAATTTAATAAAACATTTTACAAATTGTAAAAACTTTTCTGGAATTTAATAAAACATTTTACAAATTGTAAAAACTTTTCTGGAATTTAATAAAACATTTTACAAATTGTAAAAACTTTTCTGGAATTTAATAAAACATTTTACAAATTGTAAAAACTTTTCTGGAATTTAATAAAACATTTTACAAATTGTAAAAACTTTTCTGGAATTTAATAAAACATTTTACAAATTGTAAAAACTTTTCTGGAATTTAATAAAACATTTTACAAATTGTAAAAACTTTTCTGGAATTTAATAAAACATTTTACAAATTGTAAAAACTTTTCTGAAATTTAATAAAACATTTTACAAATTGTAAAAACTTTTCTGGAATTTAATAAAACATTTTACAAATTGTAAAAACTTTTCTGGAATTTAATAAAACATTTTACAAATTGTAAAAACTTTTCTGGAATTTAATAAAACATTTTACAAATTGTAAAAACTTTTCTGGAATTTAATAAAACATTTTACAAATTGTAAAAGCTTTTCTGGAATTTAATAAAACATTTTACAAATTGTAAAAACTTTTCTGGAATTTAATAAAACATTTTACAAATTGTAAAAACTTTTCTGGAATTTAATAAAACATTTTACAAATTGTAAAAACTTTTCTGGAATTTAATAAAACATTTTACAAATTGTAAAAACTTTTCTGGAATTTAATAAAACATTTTACAAATTGTAAAAACTTTTCCGGAATTTAATAAAACATTTTACAAATTGTAAAAACTTTTCCGGACCACACTAATGCGTTAAAAAGTATAAAATAAAGCCCATAAATTATGCCATTTCCTCTTAAATTTTGGTGTTTTAATCATTTAACTTTTTTGTTAAGATATGGAGGATGCTCATGTTCACCTTCTCGAACTAGAAAATGATCCAACTTCAGCTTATTTTTCAGTAAGAAACATTTTTAAGATTCTGAAATTTTATTTAAAGGTATTTGATGGACATGGTGGTTCTCACGTTGCCAAACTTGCAAGTCGATACCTTCACAAACAAATTGCACAATCGGAACCATATCGTAAAGAATATTTATTTTTCAAATAAATTTTTATTTTTAGTCCAGGGAAGAATATCTGATGCATTAATTGAAGGTTTTCTAGATTTTGACGAGAGAATGCTTGAAGATGATGGCTTGAAGGATGTTTCTGGAAGTATGATTTTTAAAATATTTTTTTGATTATATTTGGATTTTAGGCACAGCAGTTGTTGTACTAATTAAAGATAATTGTATATTTTGTGGTAAATTTTATGTTAAAATTTTTTCGTAACTTGTGATTTTAAGCAAATGCTGGTGATTCTCGTGCTGTTGTTTCTGTCTCAGGTTTAATTTTCTTTAAATTTCTTTTCCCGTTTTTGTTTTTCAGGTCTTGCCGTTCCTTTGAGCATAGGTATTTTCAAGTTTTTTAAATTTTGTTTTAATTTTTGCATTTTAGATCGTAAACCGTGTATGTCTTCTTTTGATTTTCTTATGATAAAATGATTTAAATTATTTTTAAGCAAACGAAGAAGAAAGTAAAAGGATATTTGCTGCTGGTGGATGGGTAAATAATTTATTTTTATAATTAATTTTTATGGAGATGGGAAATTTTTAAAACCTTGATTTATGATTTTGGTTGAGGCCCTTGTCCTTAGTTGAGGATCTTAACCTTGAATCAAGTAAAAATCAAGGACTGGATTCAAGCCAGGCCGTGCTATATGTTTATAATGTAATTTCCTTAGAAATTATTTTTTTAGGTAGAATTCAATCGAGTAAATGGAAATTTGGCATTGTCTAGAGCTTTGGGTGACTTTGCGTTCAAAACAAACAAAAATTTATCTGCAAGAGAACAAATTGTGACAGGTTTATAATTAAATAAAAAAGCTTATTTTTGATTTTTTGAAGCTTGTCCTGAAGTAGAAACTTGTACAATAACTGAAGAACATGAATTTATTATTTTGGCATGTGATGGAATTTGGGATGTGATGACTAGCCAAGAAGTAATTGATTTTTGTAGAACACGTCTTGCCTCTGGATCTTCACCTGACCTCGTTTGTTTTATTTTTTTATTAAGGGGAAAATACTGGAGACCGGCGTCATACCCAGCACTGCTTGTTTTTGACCCGTCTGAAGTATCTTTGACCTGGGACTTTTTTTTATAATGTTTACGACTTTTTTTAAAGATTTGTGAACAACTTATCGACAACTGTTTGTCGCAGGATTGTGATTTGAATGGCCTTGGATGTGATAATATGACTGTAATACTTGTCTGCTTATTACAAGTATTTTAATAAATCTTTTATTTAATAACTAATAAAATTCACATTTTAGGGTCGATCACCAGAAGATTATCTAAAACAACTTCAGAAAAATGTCACAACAAGAGCAGGTTTGTTAAATTTAAAATTTCTTTTTTTAATTAAAATTATTTTAGGTGCTACAAACGAAGAAATATTTTCTACTCCAAGCCATTCTCCGCCTACAGCAGTAGTTCAGGAAGCTGATATTGATTCTGAGTTAATTGTTCCAGTTGAACGTTGTCCAACTGAAAGTAATTATTTAAACTATAAGAATGCTTATAATGTCAAAAATTATGGGATTAGTAAATTGTAAAAGACGGTTTTATATTTTCCCTTTTAAATAATTTTTGAAGTTTAAAATCAAAATTTGTTTATTAAAGCTGAAACGATTCCTATGGAGCAATCTGTCGAAGAGGAAACGAACGAAATCTCTGAAAAGGTTAAATAAAATAATTAAGAATTATATGCCTATCTTATTTATAGGATCAACTTGCTGAAAAGGATGGGACAGAAGAAACTGATTAAAAGTATTTTTTATATAAATCCCATTTTCAATTTTTATATTTAACATTTTTATGTTAGTATCTTTCTAGGTTTCCTTAATAGTAATCGATGTAGAGATGCTATACAAATTTTTAAAAATCTTTAATAATTTAACAAGTTATTAATCGTTAAAGATTTCCAAAATTTCGAAGATTTTGTAGCATCTCTTTTCGATTTCTTTGATTTGTACAAACAATAAAGCCGTCTAATCATTTAGCATTGGCCAAACAATCTCTTTAAAAATAGAAAAATTAAGGGTTTTAAGATTTAAGTCAAACCTTCCCAATTTTCCTCCCAACATTTAAAGTCCTTTCCTACATTGCTTTTTAATTCATTAAGTACCTGAAAATGATAACTAAATCGCTTCTTAAATTTAAAAAGGTATACATTATTTTTAGGGAATTTTTCGGAAATTTTTATTATTGCTAATTCCAATTCCTCAGCCCTGTCAAAGAGTATTCCATTTACTCCATCCTTTACCAATTCGGGGATAGCAGGAAAGCGTTTAGCCAAAACAGGCAGTTTTGATCCAAACATATCCACAACCTAATTAAGTTTAAAGCCTAGTCAATCTAAAATAATACTTTCATGGGTAAGTCAAATCCTGATGTTGAAGCATGTAAGCAAACACCAATATCAGCACATGATAAAATCTAAATTTGTATTCATTTAAGAGTTTAAATTGTAAACAACCTTGGGGTAATCCTCGGCCTTTAACCAGTCGGTCAAAATAAAAACATTGTGCCAAGGAATGGTGCTAATCTTCTCCAAATAAAGTTGTTTCTGTGGCCCTTTACCAGTTATAATTACAAGAAGTTTCGGCAATAAATGGCCCTTATCACTTTGAGAATATTCATCGTAACCAATCAAGGCTGAAAGTAAAATTGAAAAATCTTCGTCGGGTGTCCAACTTTTAATAATTTTGGGTATTTTGAATCTTTAAAAAATTTTTTTACCTTGTGCTAGAGACCATAATTAATGGACGGTCCTCTCGTAGAGTTATCGTCCCTCTGGATGATTCAGTAAAGAATAAATCTAAAAATTAAATTCTAAAATTTCGGACTAGAGAATTTCTCCAACCTTGAAGTTTTGATTCTTTTTCGGCCAAAAACTTGTTTAAAAAGTCGCATTTTTCTGATTCTTCAAGTGATCTATAAAATTGAGAAAATTAGGAAACAAAAATTTAATAATAACCTGAAAAACCAACTTGGAGGTCTGTCATACAAAACTGTTGAACTTATATTCCAACGTTTAAGCAAATCATTTTTCATTGTTTTCGAGACACATAAATTTAAGTCGGATAATCTCCCACAAAAACCTTCAAATCCAGCAATTAATTGTGATATACTTAAATTAAAAATAAAATTTTTTTAGTGATCCTTGAGAAATATCTAGAGAACGGAAATTTTAAAGAATCTTGATTCTTGGATTTTGGTTGAGGACCCTGATTAGATTTCTTACCTTGAGTCAAGAATAGGACCTCTAGGCCTATCTCTAGAAATATAAAAAAACCTGTTTTTACCAAACATTGAAAAAGTATAATTATGCCAATCAATTAGAAAAACCATTTCTTTAAGTTTGGCAACCTTAAGAAAAAAATTTTTTATGAAAAATAAAATTAGAAAAAACATACAATATAACAAACAAAAATTGTTGGAATTCCTGGAGGGTTTTGGAGGAGAAGTAAATTATTTTTACCCTTCCCATCATTTTTACACATTCTTATTAAAGCAATTCCAAGAATAAAAAATATCCAAATTAATTTTAAGGGTAATAACAGGAACCGTAAAATTTGATTATTGTTCGATAAAAATGAAGGAGGTTGTGAAATCGGGGAAATTCTAAAATTTAAAGGGATTAAAAAAGAATAAAAATTAACCTGATATTTTTATGATTAATAATTTTTGGATGAGGTTTTGAATTTAAATAGCCAATAATATTTACTTTTAATCCATGTGAGGCAAGTGAAAAGGCATGATTACATATACGTGGACTGTGACCTATATCACCGATCACAACAATTGTAGCATTGCGCATATTATAAGTGAATAATTGTTGGTTGTTGTTGATCAGCTGTTGATTTGTTGGAATTGTTGATAAGAAGTTGTCGTTTTGGACTATTTTTGCCCAGTTGGCAATCTGAAATATTTCATTTGTCTGTAGACGATTTGGAATAATTCTTCTATTTGGCGAAACGAGTTTAGATGAAGTGAAAATTTGATATGCTTTTTAGTCAAATTGGAAATAACGATTTGTTTTTGTTTGATTTCTAAAATTTGCAGAATTTTTGCAGCTGCATTTTTTTTTATTTTTTGATTAAAATTTTGTGATTGTAAATCATTTTTGACTTGTGTTTTTATTAGTTTCCATCAATATGTATTTATGTATCTTTAAATCTATTTACTTTTATGTTGTTTTAATTTTGATTTTAAGATAACAAATGGATGACCCAGAAATTTCTCCCAAATTGGACCCTGGAGATTATGAAGATAGATATCCGAAGAGAAATCGTAAAAGCAAGGTTTTATTGAACTAATTAATAATAAAATTTACTTTATAACTTTAAGATTGAAGATTTAAGTTCACTAGAAGATGCAGAACTACAAAATTACATAGCCGAGAAACCCACTAAATTGCCTTATGATATCGATGAAATTCTTACTGCACCTTACTTTGAATATGATGATGTTGTTAAAAGTATTCCTGTTGAAGGTTGTTGATTTATATTCCTTTAAAAAATTAGTTCTTGTGTTTTTAAAGACTTTACGATGGACTACATCAAATCTACTGGCCTTACTACACCGCTTTTCTTTTATGTTCCACCTCAAAAGTTGGGAATGAAGTAATGAATTTAAAGCAATTAACCTTCTAACCTTTACTCTTTAGTATGCCTGATCCAAGCAATTTCACGGTGGATGATGTTCTGGAAAATGTTGGCAGAGACAGAAAAATAGAAGTTGTAGAAGTCTGCACGCAAAATGGGCGTTTGATGAACTTGAGTGATTTTATCGACTATTACAAGTTTCTTTTTATTCTTTATTCTTTATGACTTCAATTTAAGGAAACCTGTCAATGAACGACAAGAATTACTTAATGTGCTTTCACTTGAATTCAGTTCAACACCTTTGGCAGATCTAGTATTTTTAAATATTTTCTAAGTTTTTATTTTAACTTTTTAAGGTGAGTGCTCCTTCTTTTGTACCAAAAATAGACTGGATTGACAATGTATGGCCAAAAGAATTATTTAAACGGCAAGAAAATCTTTTGAGTAAAAGTTCATGGGCACGCGAACAAGATTTTTCAACTTATCCAAAAGTCCAAAGGTTTATTTTTTTCTTTTTTTATTCTCTTCATTCTTTGCTTCAGATATTGCTTAATGAGTGTTGCTAATTGTTTTACTGATTACCACGTTGATTTTGGTGGCACCTCTGTTTGGTATCATATTTTAAAAGGAGAAAAGGTTTTCTTTCATTTCTGTTAACGTTTGCTTTGATAATTTTTTAGGTCTTCTGGCTGATTGAACCAACTGAAGAAAATTTAAAATTATATGAAGAATGGATACTTGGTGGCAGTAACAATTCCTGTTTTTTCGGCAAAATTGTAAATAAATGTACACGTTTATTTCTTAAGCAAGGAGCTACGCTCATTATTCCTTCTGGTTTGTAAATTAATTATCTAGTTTTTCGTACTTATTTTCTTATAGGTTGGATTCATTGCGTTTATACACCATGTGATTCACTTGTATTTGGTGGAAATTTTCTTCATTCATTTTCTATGCCAATGCAAATACGGGTTTCTCGTTCTGAAGATAGAATAAAGGTTAATAATTTTTTTAACAATAAGAACTCAATATGCATTTTAATAGATTGGTAGCAAATACAGATTTCCTCACTTCAAACAAATTTTTTGGTGTTACTTGGCCAAGGTGGTAAAATTAGCAACTGGAAGAGTTTATCAAAAAATGCCGACTGTGGAAGCTTTTGTCGATAAGGAGATTGATTTTGAGGTTAAATTTTTCTTTTAAATAAGGATTTGACTTTAAAATCTCGTTTTTGGAATAATCTTATTAATTTTTTAGGTTAAGAGTGAAGGAATTGAACAACCTGGAAAGAATTTAGAAATTAGTGCTGACAATATTTTTTATGATAACATTGGAAATTCAGAAGATGTAAGCTTGTTTAATATAATGTTTTAATATCAAATTTTAGGGAACATATACATTCAACCCTATTCAACTTAAATTTGGTGATCAAGACCCTGATTTGTTTATACCATCAGAACATTATGAAATGGGTTTGACATTTTAGGATTATATTTTTAATAAAACTGTTTTTAAAGAATACTTGCTTTCACTTTCACCTTTTGAAATAAATGGTCTTCATTCACTTGTTAAATTTATGAAACGCTTATTAAATTCAAAACAGCCTGAAGTGATTGAAGGAATAACTCGACCAGCTCATTTAATTATGGAACTCAAAGTTATTTTTCTATCTTATTCACTTTAGTGTTTTTATTTTTTAGGCTCTTTTAAACAAAATCAATTCATTGGACCAATTAAATTTGCGCAAAGACATTGAGCTATTTCAGAAGAAGTCTAAAATATGCGGATTTGCATCATGTACCATTGACAATAAAAACCTATTCCACGAACAAATGGTTTGATAATTTTATTTTTTTTAAATCTATTTCTTTTAAATTTGAGGCTTTGAATGTACAAGTACCTTGTAAACCGAAAGGCCGCCGAAACATTTTAAAGCTTGCGAAGAAAAAGCAAGAATCAAATCAACCTATTTTAGTGGATGGATTACCTCTTCCTACATTAGCGGCAGCCGAAGAACCTTCCGGAAATGGATATAATCCTATTGCACAAGTGGTGAAACTTGGACATAAACCAATTGCTAGTGCTTGGCGACGTTCATCCAATGTATTAAATTTATTTTAAATTGCTTCTATTTAAAATTTATTTGTCTTTAGATGGTCAAAGCATTGCCGTCAACATCAGTTTCAATTTTAAAAAGAAAGTCATCTGATTTTGAGCAACCTTCTACTATTGAAAGTGTTGAAACTTCTACTACTGCTGATTCAAATTTGCAAATCAAGACAGATCTCAATGAACAACCAATGTCTTCTGCTATGGCTCAATCCTCAATGGAAATTAAAAATGCTTCTGATGTAAAACCTGTTGCTCCTAAAAGTTTATTTTTTTACTTTCTATTCTAAAAAATATTCTCTAAAAAATTTAGAAAACAAAGCTAAATACAAAATTACACGGAAAATTATTGAGATGCATGATGATTCACCCGAATTTATACATCGTTCACCTCTTCAACGTTTTACTCCTATTAATCAACCAAATGTTAAAAATTCTACGAATACTTTTGAGCAACCATCACGAGTCAATAATGCTAATTGGAATACAAATGTTAAACCTCCTACTGAACAAGCTCAAAACCAACAAAGTTTTCAATACCAACAACAAAATTTCGCACCGCGTAGAACTTTTAACAACCGTCAAAGATTTGAATCTGGATCACGATGGAATGATTCATATAACAATGATGGTCATGATCAATATAATAACTTTGGTGGTCATTCTTCCTTTCAAAATTCTCCATTTTATCATCAAGGAGGACGAGGTCAACAAAATAGATTTAGTAGGCCTTCAGGTTTTTTTTATAATCTTTGTTTAAAATTATTTCTATTTTTAAGAACATCGAAGACAAACATTTGAGCAACCAGCAAGAGCCAATTGGAACTCTAGTAATAATGGGAAATATGGTGACAATTGGAACTCTAGTGATAATTGGAATTCTAATCCCACGTGGAGTGCTGGTGAAAGTTGGAATTCTAACGATAATTGGAAATCTGGTGACAATTTTACCTCAATAGATCAATCATCTGCTGTTGAAGGAGTTGCGGAAAGAGCTAATACACCAGAAAAGAATGATTATTTTGAGAAACGTAATGATATACAAATTGAGCCAAAACGTCAACAACAACCGGAAGAGACACAGCCAATAGATACAGCAGTTAATGAACTTCATCAAATTACTCAAATGTATTTTTAAATTTTTTTTAAATTTTTGAATAAATTCTTTTTTATAGAATGAATTTTCCATGCGGTGCATATCCCTATTCATCTGTGGATTGTGTTAATATTGCGCATATACCGCTTCCGCCTTCACCAAAATCTGAGTTCTTTCATACTCCATTTAATGACAATAGTGTTTCAACTTCAACAAATGTTTCATCAGATCCATTTACAGAAGTTGATCAACTTGCACAACTAGGACAAATGATGCATGAATATTGAATAGAGGTTGAATTAAGATGAAATGTTCTACTGCGATACTACAACAAATTTTTTAGTATTTTTTCAAAGAATTAGAAATAGCAAAAAAAAGATTCTTTTTCTTTTTAAGTTTTTACCAAATTTTACGATCAAATCTCACCCCTACTATTTTCAAATATTATTATATTTTTTCTATCAAGTTTATAATATTTTATTTATCAATGATCATTTTTTGTAATAAAAATTATTATTTCTATTTTATAATTTAATATTGTTGTATTGAAACAATTCGAATTATCTTTTATTTTTTAAAAAATTATTAAAGCTCTAAGATTAACAATATTCTTTATAACAAAGTTTAAGCTCTTATTTTAGATTTGGACTTTGTTGAGAATCATGGTTTCATCTTCATCCGATGAGATTTCTCGTTCATATTTGGACCATTTCTTTGAGGCATTGCGGGTGTTCTGCTTATGAGGATGTTCGGCGATGATTGTTATGTCTCCTTCCTCGTCATCAAGTGCATAGTTTTCTCTGAATTTTTCTCTGGATGCTTTGGTATTTTTATTTTATTTGTTATTTTTACCGGAAGTTTGTGGGTCCGTCTGAACTTGTTGAAAAATATGCTGAAGAGATGAGTGATCCTCGAGACGAATCATTGTCATCGAACGATGTGAATCTTTCCTCAACCGTATAATAAGATGAGCTACAGAGAGAGCAAAACAAATTCTGGCTAGAGCTTTGTGAGGATGTCGATGTATGTGGACATGATGGACTTCCGTTGAAGCTCTTCAAATTTCAGTTTTGAAATAAGGTTAAAAACGTCGATGACCTGACGGAGAACTGGCCCCTCCGAACAAGTATCGAAACCAGAATCAGGCCGTAAGCAAGTGCTCTCTAATGAAAGGCAATGGCTCGCCATCGGTGTGCGAATTGGAATAGTGATAGGTTCAGGTTCATTACGTCCAGTTGAAGCCCTGTATGAGCATTCTTCTGAGCTTTCACTTTCTGTTGTTCTTGCTGTGCCCAAGGAGTTCTGAAATTTGAATTGTGAGTCAGTCCTTTAGTCTTTTTTAACCAATCTTCCTTTGCGTCTCCAGAATTTTTGCATTTCGGAGAATCCTCCAATAAAATCAGTCCGTGGTTTGAGGAGCCATTCATGGGAAGATAATTGTTGTAACCTTAAGCGACGTTTTGGGTCCGTTTGGAGGCAGTTCTCGATCAGAGAACGACATTCTGAGTTTATTTGACCTTGTAGTTTCGATTAAACATACCTTTGGATATGTAACCAGGAATACGAATTTTTCCAGCACAAATATGCATTACATTTTGGAACGGTGGATGGCCTATTAGCATTGTATAAAGAAGAATACCTTTAGAATTTGATATACATTTCTTAGTTGTTTATCTTTTACCCAAAGACCAAACAGTGCCTTCTAATGGCAGGAATCGTTGTATTTCAAAAACTTCAGGTGGGCAGTATGATTTTGTGCCATGAAATTGTTTGGAAATGACTCGGTCCTTGAATTCAGCTGCTCCAAAATCGCATAGCCACGTCTTTCCTGTGTCCATATCCAGAATAATATTTTCATCATAAAAAGGATATATGATTGGGTCTAACGCTAAATGATCTGCACTTACTTTAACATCTCTATGGATAATAGAATGTCGATTGTATAAATCAACAATGGTCCTCACTATCTGTGAAAAGATTTCGTTTGCCACATTCTCGTTCAATCGTCCAGCTATTTTAATCAAGTCGAAGAGATCCTTTTAATTTTAGCGACAAATTAATTATTCATAGATTTTAAACGTGCCATGAAGTTTTTGGGTCTTTCCATGATAATTATAAATCCGTTTTTGCTAAAAATGTATTTGTAAGTATCTACGAATTTTTGCTACCTGCTGAACCAATCAACGAGACGAATGACACCCTTCAGAAAAATTTTTTTCTTTTAGTATCATTTATTATCTTATTGTAGTTTACCTCACAATCTTGGCATATTTTTAGGAGTATAATTTCCTTTGGAAGGATCATTCCATGGTTTAACGTCCAGTTTGTTACTTGTCTATGTCGGACAAATTTTACCGCTACAGGCAGACAGTCAACAATCCGGTAGCCCGGAAATTATTTTAATTTAAGGCTTTCACTTTATTATAAACTCATCTTACTTGATAAACAATTCCGAAGCCACCACCCCCTATCTTATCCAAAATTCTGAACGAACTTAATACTTTTTTACTTTAAAGAAATCTCCTACTTGTATTGCTTTCGGAATTCTTGTAGACGATTTTCTGACAATTTTTGTTTGATCATTACTTATTTTTATCTACTTACTTTTCGGGCGGAAACAGCAACCAATTTGATGAAAGAGGCATATAATAAAGTTGGAAATACGACTAAACAGACCTAATGCCATACATCAAACTATACTAACTTTATTTTTGGGTTGACGAACAATTATTAATAGTAGATTTATTTTTAGTGATCCAGGAGATCTTTACATTCTTTTTTGATCGATTTCCTCTTTTCTACTGCGTTTGAAATAAGACCTTGCTAAAAACACCCACTTTCTTCTTACTCTTTCTTGTTTTTTTGTGATTTTCTTTGTTTCGTTTAAGCCTCATACTTTTAGTTTTTCAAAGGCCACGATTTTTTGCGCATTGAATGATTGTGAGGGAGAATGAAAATGAAAGAGGGGTTGGTGATTGTGATTAAATGATTCGGTTTCATCTTTCAAAAGTCTAGAGATTAAAAGGATTTAGATATCGTATTTTTTGAGAGATTAGCCTCCTTTAAGATTTGGTTACGGTCGTTTTTAAAATATAGACTCGGACTCGAATAGATTAAATGAGGGATTTTGAGTTCTAGAAATAAGGAAAAAAAGGCGAAAGAGTGAATAAAACATGAGAGAGAGCGAGACAACGAGAGGAAATTTTTAATCGGAGCATTTGAGCCTTCAAAACTGCACTCAACTGGTACTTTAGAATTTGTGTTCGAAAATTAAAAATGCCAGTCAATTATTTGCTCAAAGTTTTAACTAAAATACTTTTTTTACGTCCTTTAGAACCAGACGCTCAATAAAAAAATTCATTTAAACTTAGTTTGTCTAATATATTTGAGTTGTTAATCCTTAAATTGTTCGTGTTCTTTTAAGTATTTGTTAAAAAATAATTTTTTCTTTTAATTTTAGATTTTAAATATTTTTACTTAAATTATTCTTTTCTTCATCAAAAAATGCTTCCAACTCAACAACCAGGCGTCAGTGTATCAAGCGCTCCTGCATTATCACCTAATAAATCAATAAAACAACGACAACGCCAGAGGACTCTTAATGAACAATTGGACCTTTTAGACAGACAATTCTGCGTGGAAGTTGATGTTCAGATGGCAAATAGAATGGACTCTATTTCTGTTAGCACGCCGACTTCGAAAGACTTTGTAAGGTTTTTTAAATTAATTTTTTCGGTATTGCTCCGTTATTCCTACGGACTGTCTTTGGACATTTCTTTGCGGGCATTTTCTTCCTTGTATTTATAGGTCAGGCTCTTTTTCCTCAATTCCATTTGCAGAAGCAGAGGCTGGGGAATCAGGATTTAGACTCATTTGAACATGCCACGGGGAAGTAGATGTAATTGAGGAAGGATGAAAATTTCCACAAGAAAACTCTGTATAAGACATCGTAGGGATAACGGTTTAACAATTTTTCATACTTTTTTAGTATAAGCAAAAAGGTGTTAACAAAATGTTTTCTAAATCGCTTGATGGTGTTTTTCAGCCTGATGATCTTTCACAGTGTAAGCTTTAATGATTTGAATTTTTTAATAATTTTGAATTTTTTTCAGCGCCGTACAGCCCGCCGACTAAGACTTCTCGTATTCAAAATTTCTTTCGTTATTATTCGCCTAATCCAGTTACTCAACATCAGGCTTTACATAAGGGCCATTATGGAGGTTTTTTTTATTTTTAAAGAATTTTTACAAAAATTATTTTTTAAGGTAAACACTCTCCTTTTGATTTTTCCACTTCAGCACGTCCATCAATGACAAATGTTATGCATGCCCAGCAGTCTAAATCAATAAGCGATTTTGGACCTAGTTCTTTTGGATCAAGAATTGTGTTGATTCCACCAACAACTGAAAATGCTGCTGGATGTAAGACTGCTCTTTTGATTAAAAATGAGGTATTTTTTAATAAATTTAGAGGGGTGTCAGTCCTAAAAAGTGAAAATATTTTTTTAAAAAATGTATGATTGCGTGTTTTCAGAGAGGTGTTGGGGCCAGAAAAATTATTTTGCGTGTAAAAAAGTTCCCTCCGCTAAGTAAACTTTTTTGTATAATATTATTGTAAACAAATATAGCTACAAAATAAGGCAAAAAAATATTTTTTTATTAAATCTACGCTATCCCTCATCCATTTTTTCTTCCCATGTGCGTGCGAATGCGGTCCTCATTTCCTCTGTCGATCAATAACATTTGGCCTAGGTTGGCCGTTGGCCTTATTTTCTTCGGCTGTTGTTTCAAATCGTTATTTTTCGTTTCGGTAAGAAGCTGGAAATATTTTTTTGGATTAATTTTTAGTTGGGTAAAAAGCTTGTCATCTTCTCTTTAGTTTCAGCATTATTTCATAATAAGAAAGATTGGAAAAAATTGAATTTCAGTTATCACTTGATACAATGAGTAGAATTACTTATATTAGCATGTCAGCAATTTTTTCTTCGACCAGCTGTTTTGTTTTAAGAAAAGTTTCCAAGATGACATGTTTTTTTCCTTTACTTACCGATTTTTAAATATAATAGCGCCCATTCTCGTACTCGTATTTTCACATTCTTTTATTTTATATCTCTGCACTCCCGACAACTCCCGACCCCCACCCCTTCTTTTCTCGCCAGTTGAGAATCGTCACTGCTCACGCGTTGTTGTTGTTGTCCTTGGCATTTCACTCCTCTATATTTCATCTATTCATTCCGCTCTCGCTGCTTTACTTTTCCTCCCCTCTCGGCAATCTACAAAAAGAAAGCAGCAATATTCACCCGTCGGCGTTGCCCTCACCTTTCATCTTTTTTTTCCTCTTATTCTCTTTTTTATTTCTTTTATGCTCCGCACATGTGACCTCTGGACCTGACGGGGGTTTAGTTTTGGAAAAACTCCCACAATTCGGCCCATTTTTCAAAATTTCGTTTCCTCCTCATATCTCTTCTTTTTTTTTGAACATTGGATGATAATTTATCAGAAAGACAACCGCTTCAAAATATCTTATTTCTTGTTGATCATTTTTTAAACGACAAATTGAATAGTGTGTTTTATTTGTTACTACTTTTTATTTTTTCAACTTCGCAAGGGAGAGATTTATACACACAATCAACAGTAATTTTAATCAACAGAAGTCAAAAAAGAGAATAGGTCGCCTTTGGTGTTTGGGTGCTTTGCTACATGTTTGGTAACAACTCGGGAAAAGGCAAAGGTTCGATCCGAAAAGCTATTTACAAACAACTAGCTCGGCCAAATACTAGTGCCAACGAAAATACATCAATTTCAACAACAGATCGAAGCTGTCAACAAGAACCTAAGCCGCGCCCTCCTTCTTTTACTTTTAGCAGTCCATCAGGGGCAAACGTTGCCGCTGTAAATAATTTGTCAATGGTTGGAACTCTAGCAGTTTCTTCACCGGCAGCAATCGCTAGTGATGGTAATATTTGTTTTTAACGTGTCGAGGCTCCATTTTTTTAGAGAATGCTTCTGGGATGAATATTCCTTTCAGTGATAAAGCAATCCCTCCCTCTTCATCAGCACCTGAAGCAACAGTAGAACGGCAGAATTTGTTTCTACATCCAAAACAGTTAAATAATGGTCACCAAATGACTAGGGTTCCATGTCATCAGCAACATTATAGAAGCATAAGTGATTCGCCAAAATATGTAAATACTACTGGAAAAGCTCTTTTGGCACCAAATTCACCAGCACCGCTTCTGATCCCATTGGGAAATAGTCAGTTTTTTTCTCATTATCTTTCCCTTTTTATTTTTCCATTATCCACGAGGTGGATGTGATGATGTTTTTTTCTTTCCTTCCACGCGTGCGTTTTCTCTAACTCTTCTATTAATCTCACCAGAAATGGAACGAACTGCGGGAGCGCCACTCAGTGCACGCCCAACTCTCCAACATAGATCCAGTCTCAATAATTCGTTCTATTCAATGCGACCTAAATCAGCAACGGGTCCCAACATTTTTCTGGCCACACGCCTTGATCATCCAACAGTTTTCGATTTTGAGGACTGGCACACTTCGCTTGATAAACGTGAGAATTTATTATTTTAGGATTCCTATTCAAATATGGGTGACAGCATGCCCGAAATCAATAAAATTCTATTTGGTTAGAAATTCCTTTTTTTATTTTTCTATTTTTTGTAAAAATTTTTTTTAATTCAGAAAGTCAGGAGGCAGTTTATTCACTCTTTATGAAAGCCCATAAATGCTATGACATTGGTTTGGTTTTTATTTTTTTAAAATTTTTACTTTATTTTTTAGTGCCTACAAGTTCAAAATTGGTTGTTTTTGACACACAGTTGCCGGTCAGCAAAGCTTTCTTTGCACTTGTTTACAATGGGTTTGTTTTTGTATTTAATTTTTTAATTTAAATTTAACCATTAAAGGGTCCGCGCAGCTCCTCTTTGGGACAGCAGTACTCAGGAATTTGTTGGCATGCTTACTATTACTGACTTTATTCAAATTTTGCATAGGTATTATTAATGTTAACTTTTTTCCAAATAATCTATTTTTAAGATATTATAAAAATGATCAAATGGAAGACGGGGTAAAGCTGGAGGAGCACAAAATTTCAACTTGGCGGGATATCTTCAAAGCCGACTGTAGTCTCAGGCCATTTATCACGGTTGATCCTACTGAAAGGTTTTATTTAAAATTCTACTGTTTTTTAATATTATTTTCAGTCTTTATCGAGCTGTTCAGCTCCTTTGTGAACACAAAATTCATCGGCTTCCCGTGATGGAGCACTCAACAGGCAACATTTTGTACATTCTGACACATAAACGACTTATTAAATTTCTTCATTTATATGTAAGTTGTTAAAGTTTTAAAGATTTTCAAAATCTTTTTAAGATAAGTGACTTGCCTAAGCCTGCCTTTATGGATAAAACACCAAAAGAACTTGGTATTGGATCATGGGAAAATATTCTTACAATAGACAAATCTACTCCACTTATAGAAGCAATGAAGACTTTCCTTTCAAAGAGGGTTTCTGCTCTTCCTTTAATTGATTCGGATGGAAAAGTATTTTTTAATTTCTCTGTTACTTTAAAATTATCTTTGATTCTAGGTGGTTGACATTTACGCCAAGTTTGATGTCATAAATCTCGCGGCCGACAAGACTTATGACAAATTAGACGTTACTGTTTATGAGGCGCTTAAACAACGTTCTGAGGTTTTCATTGAAAATTTTTTTATTAAATATTTTTTATTTTTAGTGGTTTGAGGGTGTTCGAAGGTGCTCTGATAAAGATTCATTAAATCGAGTGATTGGTATGAACTTTTTTTAATTTTATTTTTATTAACATCTTTCAAGATATTCTGGTGAAAGCAGAAGTACATCGATTAGTGGCTGTTGATGATGAAAACAGAGCTGTTGGCATAATCTCACTTTCGGATGTTCTTCGGCATTTGATTCTTGAGTTACCAGGCAGTAAAGACATTGAACGGCAGATTGCAAATGCAATGGGTGCTCGAGAACCGTCAGACACAGGAATTTTAGATTTGGAGTCAAGCATAGAAGACGTTCATGTAGCGCAACGGGTTTAATGACATTTGGAGCATGTAGTCATTCTCTTAAACATGTTAAATCGGCCAACACGTAACCAGAAAAAAAGTCGGAAAAATTCAAGGTTTACTAGTTTGTTTAATTCTTTATCTCATCGGATACCTGGGTTACTTTGGATACGTGATGGTTTTATTTTTTTAAATGACTACAAATTTTAACTTTACCCACAGCTTGCCATATCCTGCAACCTGTGAATGACCTCGCCAAAAATATTTTAGGGCTATTTTTTATTTTGAGTATTTTTTCATTCCTTTATATATTTTAAATAGCCTGTTTTTTAAGTAGCGGGATTATTAATTGTTAGACATTATTTTGTTTTGCTTTTGTCTAAAGTTTATAAGTTAGTTCATGTTTTGCTGCTGACACGACATAAAATTTTGCATATCCCTTTAATTAGTTATTTTCAATTTAAAATTTATATTTTGCTCAAAACGTAAAAATAATACACAATCTATTTAAAAATTTTCATAGAATAACTGGTCATTTTTTAATTAGAAAATCTTCAATACGAATCTAGAAAACCTGTGTGTAAAAGTACATAGATATGCAAGAATATCAATATTTTTAACGTTAAAAATCGTACAATAATCACCACTCTGCCTCGCCATTACTTTTATGAAAACAATAATCTTTGCCTTTTATTTGCATGACCTAAAAATTTATCAAAATTGGGGTTGTTTCTAAATTACTTACTCCATCTTTTAGAATAAATTTCCATTTATTTCTTGCTCGATGGACCTTTAAATTAATTTTAAAAAGATATTTTAGGTTAAGAAAACCTTTTCAAATTGGCAAACAACAACATTATCAGCATCAAAGAGTGTATCCAAATCCTCGTCATCGCTCTGGTCATCATCTGAATTTAGAGGTACCTCTTCTTCCGCTGGACTTTCTTGCTGTGCTGTTTCATCTTCCAAGCCAGCATATCTCTTCAATGGATCGTCTTCCTGTTCTTCCTCTGAGGAACTAAATAAATTTATTAAAACTAACCCAAAATTAGTAAATAAAAAAACCTGTCAGTCATGCCTGGACCCCCACCATCAAGTTGAGGTATATGTTGATTTGAAGATTCCTTCTTTGTTGCAATTTCCTGTACAGGTCTTCGAAAACTTGGGTTTCCTGCATTCTGTTGTAGAATTAATTGAGCTTGACTATCAAGACTAAGTTGCATTTGTGGATTAAGCAGAACAAAATTAGGGCCATTAGGTCCTTCAATAATCGCACATTGAGAGCCAGGTGGCAATATGCCTGGCGGAAATTGCACTGCTGCATTGAGCATTTGTGTAGGCAAATTTAATAACTGCACAGGGTTCTAAAATTCTTCATTTAAAAATAACTCTTGAGAAAAAACCTGAAGTGGAGCAGGTAGTTGGGGTAGACTCTGTTGTTGCTGCGCCGAAACTGCCAAAGTTTTTTGTTGTTGGGAAGCTGCTGTTGATGTACCCTGCACTTGCTCAGACGATCCTGGACGTTGAGAAGTCCCAGGCGTCTGATCAGAAGTGGATGGACGTTGTGCAGAAGTCTGAGGTCAGAAAATAGTTTTTAAAATATTAAAAAATAAACGTTTTGTGTAGTATGATGCCTGGATTGCTTTGTTGGAGGCGGCTGTGCTGGAGGTGGTGGTGGACGGGCATCCAAATCAACTGCTCCACTCGCTTGTATTTTGGTTTCCCAATCCTTAAAAGTCTCAATTAAAATAAAAAATGAAAAGAACCTTTTTTAATTGTTGCAAAACTTCAATATCAATGCCTTCGTCCAAAAAGGCTTCTCTAACCTGACTAACAACATCACTGATTACACCACGGTAAATTTCCTCCTAAATATAAAAATTAAAAAGAAATTTGGAAAACTACTCACAACTCCAAATCCTTGCTGCGTCGCCATTAAGTCACTAAAAATTAGAAATATATATAGTGAATTACAATTCAACTGTATGATTGTTTCTTTGTTTCTCTTGACACGTTCTCTATTTTTTTCTCCATAACGTGTCGGTACAAAAGACCGACAGGTTAAAAAAACTTTTCTTACCTACTTGGGGGAGGTTTTAGGTTAGGTTATTTTCGACATTTGCAAGTCGTGTGGATTCGGCGGTGAGTTCTCGCTGGTGGTTGATGATTAGACATGGTTGTTTGGCGTTCAATATCGTTTTACCATATAAGAATATTTGTTTCAGAATTTAAAAATCTGCGATATTTGGCATTATGCATAACATTGAGAATAAATGACACTTCATCCCAAAAATCAATAATCGATTTTTAATGACTCATCTAGTGTTCTCTGTTGTCCATCTTTAGCAAAGATGTTCTACAACAGAGACCATAGCTTTTCCTTTTTTTGGGATTAACCTTTTGAGGGGTGGGGCAATGATTTGCGCAATGATTTGCGGGCAAGACTTGCTTTTTTTGCTTTCCTTTTTAATTACCTAACAACAACGCTTTTCTAATTTCAAAGTTTTATTTTTTTTCTAGTTTTTCTTGCAATGTTTGATTTTGGTCAGTGCGATCCGAAGAGATGTTCTGGACGTAAACTATGCAGGCTTGGATTTATTCGACAACAAAAAATTGGACAACGCTTTCCTGGAATTTTGTTAACACCAACAGCCACCTCAACATTATCTCCTTCAGACTCCAAAACAATTTTGTTCAAAGGTTTAGCTGTAGTTGATTGTTCTTGGAATCAAGTAGACAAAACAGCTTTTCATCGAGCCAAGGTTTTTTTAGAGTTTTTTAGAATTTTAGAAGGTCTTTTGACTGGATCCTTTCTGGATGCCCTTTACACGGATCCTTTGAAGTTTTTTTATCTGGGACAAAACCTATACGCTATTTCTTTAGCAACAGGACATTTTACTCGACATTTTCGGCACATCGTCCTGTAAATCGGTCCCAAAGTTATAAGATCTTAATACTTTAAGACTGGCCCGTCTTTATTAAATTTATTCGTTAACATTGCTTAAGACTCTAGTGTCCTGTTTTTAGAAACGAATATTTTACCGTACAAATTAAGAAAATAGTGTGCATAGAGAAAAAGAGAAAAATTGTTTTTTTCCGGAACATTCCTTTGTTTTTATTTTTTGTTCCTGTTAATTTTATTTGGGTTTTCTACTTTTAGGGGGGGGGGGGGGGTTAATGTTTATTTTGTAATATTGAACCTGACAAAGCGGGGTCTGTCATGTTCAATATTACAGTTTATTTTTCAGTAGTCGATAATGATGCTGAACCTCCAAGACAACTTGATTATTTAAATGAAGATGATAGCGAAGATGATGAATTTGATGCACAATTGGAGATGATAAAGCAAATGTTCCTTTTCAAAAGTGGAGTGACTAATGGAACAATTGATTTGGACACAAATCTGACATTGAAAGATGGAACGCTGATTTATGATTTGGATTTGGCTACAATGGAAGATAAACCTTGGAGAAAGCCGTGAGCTGATTTAATTAAGGTTTTTTGAAAATTTTGGGTGGGTTTAAACCTTAAGGGCCCGCTTTTCCTTTCTACTCGGGGAGGGGGTTTAGGTAAGGGTATCTCCGAGATTTGCAAGTCATGGAAACTCGACGGTGGGCGCGTCGTTGTTTAGACGGTAAGAATAATCTCATCGTTGTTCGGTGGTGGGTCTCATACGTTGTCTTGGTGTCCAAACAACTTCGGTTGTTTCGACGTCGTTTCGACGGTGAGTCGCGTCGTCGTTTCGACGGTTTGATTTTCTTATCGTTTACTCAATTGGTGGGCTCATTGTTGAGGGCGGTGGGCGCGTCGTTGTTTAGACGGTAAGAGTAGTCTCATCGTTGGTCGGTGGCGGGTCTCATACGTTGTCTTGGTGTCGGAACAACTTCGGTTGTTTCGACGTCGTTTCGACGGTGAGGCGCGTCGTCGTATCGACGGTTTGATTTTCTTATCGTTTACTCAATGGTGGGTCTCATTGTTGATGATGGATTTGCAATTTCGGATAGGAGTCTTGGGGGAAAAAGGGTTCTTTAAAAGGGGAAAACAGGTTAATTATTTCTTTTTTGTTTCGTTTTTTAAAGATAAACTTTTTTATTCTTGTTTTATTTATTTGTGTTTTATTTAAATTGTAATTTAAAAGAAGATGGTATTTTTTTAATTAGCTGATAGCGAAACGAGTAAAAGTTTGTTTAGTGTCTCCTAATTTTTTTATGATTTTTCCATCTCCCTAGAAAGGAAGAAGTTCTTTTTTGATATTTTACAGGCTTGCTAGTACTTCGTTCTTTATTTTCTACTCGCAATCAGACAGATGAAATTGCAGTTTCTTAGAACTTTTGTCCCAATCAAAGTAGGAAAACTGCAGAAAGACTCATTTTTCCATCTTATTTTGTTAAATTGTAAGCCGTTGAGATTTCACGACGCTAGTGCTTCTAAACATATTGCGGCCGTTTTTATTTTATCAATATTATTTCGTTAAATATATATTTTCCAATTATTTTCACTTTTGTTTTATTACATCGATCTAAGTTGAGGTGATAATTTTTAGATATTAGGACTCTAGTATTCCCTTTATAGTTTTTTCATCAATTCTAGTAAAGTCGGATGTATCAAGTAGAGAAGCAGGTGATGAAGATAGTGTGGGATTAGAGATGTAATTTTTAATTAAATGACACATTGTCCCTAAGTTTAGAGAAAAAATAAAAAAAATGTGGTTAGAGAATACATTAAATAAGTGCTGTCTAGGTCGGTTGAGTGCCAATTTCTGAGAGCGAAATGCTACTGTATTCGAATAAAAACGTCTTAATTTGTTCTCTGATATTGTTGGGATAAAGTCCCACGTTGTTAAAAATCCAATGCTGTATAGATAATTGATTATAAAATTTGAAAACTTTAGAAAATTGATGGTAAAAAAATTGAAGATCAAAAAATTGACGATCATTTTACATTTTAGGCCGGCCGGCCTGCAACAGCTTCATTTAAACATGTCCAATAATCAAAGTTAATCAAGGAAAGATGGAATTTATAGATTTTAAAGTTGCTATTGTCGAGAAATTTATAAAGTAACTCAACCGCCTTTACAAAAATCCCTGTTATAAAAAGACCGGGGCATTAAAAGACCGGAAACAACACTTGGTTAAAAGATCCAGTAATTAAATGACTGGTGCATTAAAAGACCGGAACGGCCGAATGAGTTAAGAGACCGATTAATTAAAAGACCGGTGGAATAATAGACCGTAAAAGCATAAAGTCTTAAAAACAGATTAATTAAAAGACCGGTGCAATAAAAGACCGGACAGCCGAAGAAGTTAAGAGACCGATTAATTAAAAGACCGGTGCAATAAAAGACCGTTACGGCTTAATCAAAATTTTAAATTTAAAAAGATCAACATCGTAAGATCAAATTACAGTTTATACAGACTATTAAATGTATGCTCTCATTGTAAAATTTTATTCAAAATGAATATGTATTGAAGTTATCTGCACTTAAGTATTGAGTACATCGTTCATTTATTTTGATCCTCTCAAATTAAATCAAGAGACAGAAGTAATCCCTCTATGATCTGGCGGTTCCAAATCCGACAATGCCATATCAACCCACTTGAAATTTAATTTAAAATTTTAAGAGGAATTCTTGAAATTACCGCCATTGGTTGATGTAATTGTAATTCAAGCCAACAAGGAGTCGATGTAACGTCCTAATTGTGGGAGATTTAAAAAGAAAAATTAAAAAATCTCCCCAACCTGCCTGTGATAATCTGCACCCCAACCCTTTACAAACGAAAGTCTTACAAAGCACATTTTCTGTAATTCATAAACGTGTTGATATCCATCACTTTTTGCCTTTTCTAGCATCTGATATTTAAAATTAAAATACCGTACTTGTTCTAATATAAGCCCTGAGCTTATTTTTTCAAATCTCCTTGACTGAGTTAAAATAGGATATGGTCTTCTAGCTTAAAGAGCGGCCTTCTCAATAGATCACCTTGAGTGGGCCTATATTAGAATTGGACTTCCATTAGAGCCAGGCTTATATCAGGTCATTTACAGCATTTTCAAAAAAACTTACACCCCCAAAGATCAAATAATCGAATATCAACTTTAAAATTTAGAAAAAAATTTTCTAAGCATTATTTCTTCAATACCATTGATGCCCCGCCCGGAGGCACTCGACAAACTGCTGTCGCCTGCAACCCGTACTTGAAATTTGCATTCCTCGATTGTACAAATACAGCCGAATCGGATTGATTAAACTTTAAATTTTCTGATTAGATTTACTTTTTTAAAAACCAACCAATAAGACTCCATTATCGGTACAACTAAGCCGAATTCCTGTAAATTTTAGAAGTAGATTTAATCATAACTATTGTTTAAATAACCCATTCCAATATGACGACGTGTATTCTCAATAGTGAAATTTCTATTGACATTGGAAAGAAGACCGAGACAAATGCCTGAAAATATTCAGGTAAGTTTAGTTCCACCCCTAGAAATCAACACCCTATAGATCAACTCCAAATATTTGGACAGAAAAAAGGAGATAGGATCAAGCAGTACGCTGCCATGCTTCATTTTGCGACAGTTGCACAAAAGAATTTCAGTCTTCTATTCCCTAATCCCCTTTAATCCGCCCAACTCTATTGATACCATCCTTAATCCCCACAAATCCTTTTTTATCTGCCCATATATTGGACCACACAACCTACAGGGTCCGTTAACCTCTAGGGTTGATCCCAGTTTATTGATAATAAAATAAAAGAACTAACGCGATTCACTTGAAGGATCAGTAAATCCATCAATTACAACCGAATTAACGGAGACCTGTAATATTTTTACATATATTTTACAAGAAATTTCTATTTTCTGACCTTGAACGGCTCCCCTACTCTTGTATTTAGTTCATAATAACAAATGGAGCACCAATAAACAGGTTGTGGACGAGCATAAGTACTTTTGGCGATTATAGAATTTGAGGATATTGTAGGCACTAATTGGGACAGATAGTCATCGTCATCGCTGAGTGCCGAAGGCGAGAGATGGAAATGACCAATTTGCTGCAAATGCCCTCCCTGTTGTTGATTTTGTAAGGCAGAATTAGGCTGTCCTGTAGAGAATGAAGATGAAAAGGATGATGAATACGAAGAAGAGGAAGAGCAGGAAGAGGATGAAGCACACCCACATACAGCACTTTTTGATCCTAGCAAGGATGAAAGCGAATTTGGGGGAGGAAGTTGAGGAGTGCTGGAGAGCAGGGACATTTTGTTGGCCATTTCTAGTTTTCCTGCATTTGGTTGATCCACTCGATGATAATGGTAGGGATTAATACATATCTAAAGTATTTATGATAGTAATCTTAGGGATCAACCCAGAAAGTCAGCCCCCATAAGGACAAATTAAGATGAATTTACTGGGGTCAGGGACATAAGACGGAAGAGACCTTCTGGATTCAACCCGTAATCTTCAATATTATACCAACCTGTTCACTTCGTGAATCATATGGAAATAGACAATCTTCACTGGGTTTGAGCTCCTTAAAATTGCTTGTCCAAAATATTAACTATAAAATTTAAAACCTGGTGTGATTGCAAGTTAGGCCATCTCCAAACACGACAATATATCACGTGTGGCAATCCTTTCCTGTGAGAGACTTGTAAGCGTCCGTCTAGAGAGCGAGGGATAGTCACACATCTGTGGGATGCTCAAATATTTCTTGGATAAGTAAAAAACCTGCTACGAGAACCGGGATTTGCTAGGGCATATTCCTTTAAATATAATTATTTAGATATAAGAAATAACCACCCTTTTTACAAACTAAGTCTTCAACTGTGCCATAACAATGATTCTTCCGCTTTCGCATTTTCTTAACCAAAGAGTCTACAGCTTTCAATGCCCATCGATCCTCTTCATCTCCCAATTTCCAGCCTAGTAGCTTTTTAACAGCGGGATCAGGTGATGAGAATATGTTCATTTGTGACAAAACCAAGGATTAAATTGTGAGAATAAAATTAAGCTAAAATAAAACGCTAAAAAACAGTATTTAATGGCAACCAATTCTGAAACGTCTATACTGAAACGGGCTTTACTCTAGCTACCAGATGGGCCATTAGAGTGCCAACATTATAGTGCCAGCCAACTTTGATCGGCTATAATTTTTTGTGCTTGATACAATCCAAATGATTTTTATATCATTCGAAAGCCCTCGATAAGGGGTATCTTTTTTCCAACTAGATGGATCAAGTCTGATTACCCATTAAAAAGTTACACGCCGATAAATGCAATTATTTGGTGTTTTTCTCATTTATCGGGTTATAACTTCCTTAAGATTGATCATACTTGATCCATCCAATTAAGAAAAAGATACCGCCTATCAAGGGCTTTCGAATGATATAAGATTCATTCGGATTGGATCAGGCATAAAAAAGTTATGGCCGATTAAATCTGATTGGCACTTAACATTCGGCACTCAACTCGTCCGTTGCGGAATATTCGATAGAGGAGGTTTCATAGCCAATTCAGAATTACCATTTCAGAGAATCTGTAGTTTTTCACTACCAAAAACTAATTCTTAGTTATCGGCTTTAAATATAATAAGAATTTAGATTAAAAGTGAGTTTTAGAAAGATTAAATAAGAGTGGCTGAACATTCTTTGATAAAATGGTGCCTATTTTTAATAATGGAAATTTCAAAATACATTTGGGGAAGGAAGAAAATAATTATGAAATAAAATAGCCAAATTACTGATAACGGGAAAACAAAAGTCAAGAGTATTTGTTGTTATATTGATCAAAAAATATTAGGCAAAATGACGTTACAAACGAAAATGTCCAGGGTTTCTTCTATCCAACAACCATATTTATATGGCTACCAGCCGATAGTACAAAGAAGAAGCGATGCGCAATAAATCAGAAAAGGGGCAGGACAGATGGAAAAATGGCAGAATTGTTTGTGTAGATGTTTTTGTATTCAAATAAAGAACATTTTACGGCATTCCCCGTTTGCAGTGTAAAGGAGGCCGCGTCCCAAAAAAACACAGCAATTGAATGGGAACCATCAAAAAACACTGCATTTGCATCGAAAAAGCAATAAAAATAGGAAATAGGGAGGCGAATTTATTTTTAAACTAAAAAGTCGTATAATTAAATAAAGGATATTTCTTTCTAATTAATAAAATTCATCTTTGTTAAACAATGAAAAATAAAAATAAATTAAAAAATATTGTAATGAACCAGGATCTGCGCAGAAAATAAAATTCACACACACATTTTGAACTTTTTAAAATAAATTTTATCTCACATTAAATCACCTGAGGCGATATTCATTGAACAAGAGAACAAGTATCATGGAGGTCCATAGCAGGGTTACTGATAACAAAAAACCAAAATTTCATTTCGGGAATCGGGACGGCAGGATCCCTGGTCCATAGCAGGGGTTCGCCTTTCGACTTTCGCCTGATTTTCGCCTTTTTTGGTGTTTCGCCTTTCGCTTTTTAAAATCTGTTTCTTCACACTCCTAGTCAATAGGTATATTTTTTAATTGCTATGACACAATGCGAGTTTATTACGCAGTTTCAGTCGAGAGAAGGAAAAAAGGGCGGTAAACTCTTTGAAGATTAAAAAGCTTGTCTACTTTTTTACTTTCCAATACCGAGGTCAAATCATTTTAATTTATTCTTTTCTTAATTAACTGATAAAGCTGTGTGGGAAAGAGAAAACAAGAAAAAAACCGGGTGAAAAATTGGGAGAAAGGGCAGTTAAGGGGGAAGAGACGGCACTATGGCGGGCACAAAGAAAGAGGTGGTGATATATAAAAATTGCTATAAACATGAGAATGATAATAAAAAAATTGTTTGTACAAAAATAACTATTGCTGATTTCATCGCTCAATTTCGACAGTGCTGATTGAAGAGAATAATTTCGGCCTTCTTCTTTCAGTAGGAACTGAACGAACTTGAAGAAAAAAATTATTTAAAAACTTAAGAATATTCTAGAATAACCTGAATTAGCTCCTCCATTGTTGTTCAACTCACTCTTTTCTCCTCCCGTCCTTAGTGGCATTTTGGGAGGTCCATTATTAACAAGGTTATTTGGTGGAGTAGGTGAACAACGTCTACTACCAGGATTGACGGTTGTTGTTGTAGAAGATGGCCCAGCCAATTTGTATGGACGTCGATTGACAATAGAAACAGTACCTCCACCATTAACAGGGGTTTTGGAACAGGCTAGCTGAAAAAATTTGAATTTAAAAATTTTTTCAATTTAAAAAACTAACTGATTGTGACGGCACTCTGTTCAGTTCTCCTTTGATAAACCTTTCCACCTTAAAAAGAGGGAAAATTGATTTAAAAGAAAAAATATTCCCACTTTATCTATACAAGCTTCTTGATAATCATGTACCCATCTGACGCCATTAAATCTGGTTATCTGCCTTATATCATCTGGCAATTCACTTTCTACAGCTGGGAATTCAAACTAAAATAAAGAAATATTCATATTAAAAGTCTAAAAAAATTTATTTTTTACTTGTTGATCAAAGATCGGAATAACATTTTTTCCATGTTCAAATGCACAATGTAATTCTTTATGGATCCAATCCTCACAATTTGTATCATTGAGCAATCGGTCTAGTGAATGAGGAGTTAGGACCAAAATGAAATGTTTTGCTGCTTGAATATTTTTGAGAAGGTGAGAATCGAATTTGCCCGCATAAAGTTTATCAACATCAATAAAAACTTTGTAGCCTCTTAATTGGAGCAGAACTTTTATTAAACTGGCTAGTTGATTCCCTGTAGAACGACGATAGCTAAAAACTCGGAGATTTATAAAAAAAAATTTAAATGATTGCCTGATAAAGACGTCGATTTGTTTTGAAAGTATAGCTACTTCAATGTCATCAATGTGCTTACTGTCTGAGCAAATTAAAATTAACAAGATTAACATCATTTTTAAGTAAAAAATACCTTGAAGAGCTTGCCTTAATTTTAATCTATGAATTGGATTGTTGATGCTACAAACAGATTTCATCATACTAAAATATACTTAATGTTTTAATTAACTTGTTAAATGCTTTACTCATTAGTTAGTTGGGGAAGTAAGTTTCTATTAAGGCCCATTCCCAACATTTGATAAGTGTAGACAGAAAGCTAAAAATAATAAAATTTTAACAGAATTTATTTAATTCATACCTCTGGACTGAGCGACATTAAAAACTGATCCAAATGACTTTCATCGACACTCCTAAAAATTTTAAAATAATTAATCCATTCCCCTAAAGATAAATCAGAATTACTAACCCATAATCTGCTGCTATTTTCAAGCTCTCCAGCTCGCGCATAAATCTTTTTCTAAGAAGACCAGAACGCATTCCCAAGTCCTCCTCCAACTCCTTTTCTGTTAAAAGTAACAACAAATCTCCGTCAACCATGTGAGCTGCAAATGCTTGACTATAAGTGCCAAAACCAATCTGAAAATAAAAATAATATTTCGTAAAGGAGTCCCAAAATTTTAGAAAAATTAAAAATTATTTCAAACCTTTTCCACCCAATATTGAACATCTTTAATTGACCAGCATGGAACTTGTTGTGAGAGTTTATAAGGCACTTGTTCTCCAATAACAGTAAGTGCTTCACTTGCGAATTTGGCAGGCAACTCGTCTGGACTTGAGGCACATTCCTTAAGTGCCTGAATCGCACCAATTTCGGCAAGCACCTCCAATTTTTGTTGTTCTTTTTTTGTAATTGCTTCGACACAAAGGTGAAAAGATGCCCTTAAAATATTTTCAAAATATTTAGAATTAACCTTTCAGTTGCTTACATGCTTTTAGCCTCTCTACATCGAGATCCAAGTAATGGTAATAGTCTGGCTAACCATTCCCTAGGTCGACCTTGCGAATTTTTGTAATCTTCTTGTGCAAAAATGGCTGGCTGGTGAGAGATCAGAAAGGGTTCAACAAGAGTGAGTGTGCCAGACTTTGCAACTGCCAATTCCATTTCCTTAAATCAAAAAACGAACTCATTATCATGCTCAAAATTTGGATTTTTGTTTAAACACCTTAGAGTTGGTAGAAGCAGAACCAAGCACACATATAGCTAAACAAGCATAGTATCGAGTAATATCATCACGCTGAGATGCTAGAAGGAACAACCAATCGGGCAGTTTTTTCTGGATTAATTTCTTTTTAGCCTCTGGGCAAGAATAAAGAGTGAGGTTGGATAAAGCTATAAAAAATTAAATTTCCAATTTATTATTTTATTTTCTCACCTAATGCCGCATGCCTAAGTGTTCCCGGTGTATCAGTTGCTCTCTTACATGTTAACAGTATATGATCAATCACACCCATACTGAAAATTAAAATATAACGTATTTTCCCTCCCTCCCTTTCTCTCACTCAATTAATTTGCTGGTAGTTTCAGTTGAATGTTTAAAAAGCGCCTCCATCAATGAAAGTGACATTCGTTGTTGTTCTTGGTTTTTATTCAACTTTTCAGCTGTAGTTACTACTTTTTTCAAAAATCCCTTCAGGATTAATGCATCACAATTACTCCCAGTTAGACACTCCTTTAAAATAGGTAAGTTAATAAAAATTCATATAATTTAAAGTAACCTCCAGGACTCGTCCACAACATAGCCTGACAGAATCAGAAATTGTTGGACGTGTAAACAGCCCTAACAACACTTCCAAATAATTTTGTTCACGTAAATAGTCGCATAAAGAATGAGCCAAATCTTGTGAAATTTTTGGAAAAACCCAAGCTTTAGTCATAACTCTGAATGAAAATTGTTAATTTAAACAGAAAAGAGCCCAAACTTGGTAGCAATAGTACAGCCCTCAAAAACTTGCTCGTCCGGTCCTTGCTCAATTAGTTGAAAAGCTTTATCAACAAATCCCTGATATTTTTGTAATTTTGTTTTGAGTGTGTGCATCTGAGAAAAAATTTTTTTTTGGTGATTTTTATGTCTAGAAAATATAAATTACCATCATAACTTGCTCAGTATGTGAATGTTTAGTTAGTGGACCATTTCCAACCATTGTATCCTGCTGGAAAAGATTCAACCGATTTGGAGGAGATGAACGAGGGTCAATGATCGGTGAATCCAATGGAAGATCAACAGGCAATTCACCTGTACGTGCAGGCGCTGTTGTTGATCCTTTTAAGTTTTTTGATATAATAAAAATATTTTAATAATTTATTATTTATATTGAATATGTACATTTATTTATATAAATATTTAAGTAATTATTTACGTTCAGGCAAGTTCCTCATTTGCGTTCATTTTACGAAAAAGGAAAATAAAAGACAACCGCTAAAGAACTTTTTCTTTGTTTCCCCCTATATTTCTCTTTTTTAATTTTAACCAAAAATCACACAATTAACAGTCTAACAACGTTCGCTAAATTGTCCATTACCCCAAAATACGCGCAGTTTTTGGACAGATTGCGTCACAAACTGTTAAATGTCTCATGAGAAAAAGTAAAAACTTTTGATACAAACTTTGAATTTAACTTCAGAAGGTTATCAAAAAAATATTTTTGCAAAAAATAATTCAAAAAAATTCTCACCTTCACTTCGAAATCGCCTATATTCCGAATCCTTCCTGCCAACACTAGCCACTCCATTACTTCCATTGAGCAAAGCAACAGACGGATCATTTGCTGAGTTAGGAGTAGACAAGGATTGTTGAAGACGGATATCCGAATTACGCTGAAAATTTTTTTATAAATTCAAGGAAGCACAACGAGGAAATGAGTATATTTCGAACCTTTAATGCCGTCTGAGAATCGGCAAAACGTTTCCGTCTAAGTTTAAGTGAAAAGACCTTTAACATTTTAATTTTGCTTTCGTTTGAAGGAGGAAGCTTTGAATTTATAGTCCCAGGGTTTCCAAAATATATTACAATCGGAAATGCGCGCGTAGGTGGCTTGATCAGTTCTCCGCCTACCTTTTACACATTCCTTATCTTCATCATCCAAATCTTCTTTGCCACCCACAATTTTTTATAATTTTACCACCACCCTTTTCCTCAAAAGATTTGTTTGCAGTTCCTCTTATAATAGGGCGCATAGAGGAAAGAAAACAATTTTCATTATTTACTTGACGTCAAGCATATAACACCTCATCGAAATTATTATAACACTTGAAATTTTCAGACCCTATCGATCAAAATTTAACACTTATTCCCAAAAATATTGCCAAAAATTTGTTAAAGAATTGCTCACCATTAAGAAAAGAAGTCTCATTAGCAAGGATAAGTTACAAATTGGAACTAGGATCATAAAGAACCTATTTTTATATCTTCCATTTTTATTGTCCTATCAGTGACGCTATCATTAAATTGTCACCCCTTACAATACTTTTGTTCGATTGTGCGTGGGAGGATGAGTAGAAGAAAAAGAAAGGAAGTTAAAATTACGAAATTGTTTGCAGAACAGCAGCCAAACCCTTACCCCTCCCACAATTGTTTTTGACTTTTCGTTAAATTATCATTAAAACTAACCGTTGATTCTGTGGCTATAATCTCTTGCTGACGTGGAAAAAGTCTTCGATGACTATCCATGTTGACCTCACTCTCTTTTAGTAAATCTTCATCTTCTTCTTGAACGCTTCCATCATTACTTCCTTCTGAACGCCCATAGCTTCTTTCAGTTGCTGAAATTCGTTCATTAATCATGTGATTGGTGCCAGAATCAGACGTTGTTAATTTCCCTTCTCCACTCCCTCCTAATTCCAGCCTTAAACCATTTGGTAGTTTGCTTCCAGTTGGATAATAAACTTCTTTTGTTGTGCTGGCTTGACGAAATATAGAATTGTTGTCACCCGATGGAAGATGACGAAGGGAGCCTTTTAATTTTTAAATTTAGATTGGGAAAATTTTGCTAAAAAATAAAATACATAAATAGAATCTCGCGACTCTTTTCTTCGATCATTTTTTTATCGCCGTTTTATATTTATTTGAATAGAATAAGGAAATTATATTTATTCAAGCAAAATTGATCGAAAATTGTCTAACTTTTTTTTCCTTTTTTGAGCTTCTCGATTGCTAAACATTTTAGTTTAGTTTTTAAAAAAACACCCTTATAGAATTTAAAAAAATTATTTTTATTTTACCATATTTCCAATGTTGCCGTTGCAATTTTGGCATTACAGAGGATGTACAATGCGAAGATCGAGTTGGAACAGAAGGAGAAGTACTACGCTTGTTGTCAGCTGCCCTTTGTTTTTGTTGCTGAATTTCCAAATTACTCAAGGAACGGCTTTTCTGTTCAGGTCCTAAGCTTAGTAATCCAGCGCCATTAACAACCGAAATTGTTGTTGTTCTGTAGAAGCCATTCTGATTAACGTTATTTGGAGGTGAATCTATAGCCAATAGAGGATTTCTACTAGATAGCTGTCCACGACCAGATATTGTTGGACGAGCACTTTTTAATGGCGCCACTGAATCAGAGAGCTCCTTAATTGGGATAAAATAAATTTTATAAAAATTCTCTTTCATACCTCTGTTCCTCCTGAATCTCTTTTTTCATCTAAAGCTGCTGGCAAGATTGTACGCGTTGAGGAACAACAACTTCCACCGCTGCTTGCAAAGCTACTGCCTTGGCTAAGCGATCCTAGCGAAGCATGCATAACCGTTGTGGTCACTGACTTGCTAAGTATTGGTTGTTGTTGTCCCATATTGGAAGGAGTGTTCATGATGAAGTCTCCCTATAATGCTAACAATATTTTACGAAAAATTATATAGGAAATGAGAAAAATGTAAAATAATTTTATGAAAAGGACCAAAATTATAACCTCTTAGGAAAGGAGTGGCTCACCTCGTTACAAAAAAACCTTCTTAAAAAGGAGGTGAGCGGATTAAACGAGAGGGGTTCTCGCTAGTTTACAAATAAATGACAAATGATAATTGAGAAATAATTTCGATTATGGGCGAATTTAAGCAATATTTTTAAACTTTTATTGTGAAACACTTTCTAGTAATAAAATTTTTGTAATTATTTAATGAACCCCAAGGAATATCTGAATTATTTGGATGGAAATGGAGTCGATTGCCCAGAAGCAAAAGAGAAATACATAAAAGTTGAAAACACTGACTGAAAAGAACCGAGAAATGCCAGCCAGGCAAGCAATGCTAATGCCAAAAGATAAAGCTAGAGAATTCCATGGCATAAACATTAGTTTAGCGACGTGTATACTCTGCCAATTTTGTTCTCTCTTTTACTTTACACACTTACCCCCACATTCTAATGCAAGCTGGCACCCGACTTGCTTCATTCTTTATTGTGCCATAAGCCGCCTATCGACGTGTAGAAATTTGTTAGATAAGAACAATTGCAAAATAAACTTATGCACCTTTACATAATATTACATTAAAGATAATATAGTTGCATCGAAAATTTTTAAATATTAATGTAAGAAAATAGTAAAAAAATTTTAACTGAGTTAAAAATCGAAAAAATTTTGGTAATTTATTCATACCCCCACCCTTTTTGAGTCTCAAAAATAATCTTTCCTTTTGGGAAATCATATAGAGTCGGGGAGGTTAGAAAGTACCAAAAATTTTAATCTGCTTGTGAGAAGAATCAACTCTGTTAAGATACAAACATTTGAAATCTAATATGATAGACTTTTTGGGTTATCTGTATGCAAAATTAAATAATGCATATTAGTGGAAATTTTTAAAGAAATCTATTCAATCTTCATCTTGTATTCCTCCAATTCCGTGAATTTGATGCAGACCTAGGGTGAATGGACCACTACCTAGGAGCTGCTGGGCATTTATTCTTTGCTAAAATTGAAGTTATGAGAAATCATTTCGGCTCTCCCTTATCTATTTACCTCGTTCGGTAATGTTGACCAATGTGTTGGAGTGGTCGAATGAGGGTGATCATTAATGCCTCGATGCTTGAGCCTATAAAAAATAATATTCAACATAGATAAATTACCGTAGAATCTCTAATAGAAGCCATGGGCTTCTATTTTTCAATACCCTTATTGAGTAGGCTTCTAACAGAGCATGGGCTTCTATTAGAAAGTTTACGGTATTTCATATTCTTTCCCCATTCTTACTTTTTTGTTTTCATCCGTCTGTTCTGAAACCAAATCTTCACTTGTCTTTCAGTTAACCCCAATCTTCGCGACAATTCATAACGCCTTTGTTTTGTTACGTAAGGATTAGAGCAATACTCCTTTAATAATAAAAATGATTTATTAATGCCAATTTCATAATTCGAGATGCATAATTTATCATAATTATGTTAAATTGAACTTACAGTTTCCAAATCATTGGTTTGACCTTTTCCATAAGGCTTTCGTTTTTTTCGCTGACTTGATCCGCAAGCTGATACCCAAGCCAAATCAGAATGTAAAGAGCGAATATTTTCTGCCGATTGAAAAACTGAAAATGTTATATAGAATTAAAATGAATTTGAATGATATTAAATGAGATAATTTTAAATTTTTAAATTAGATAGCTAACGGATCCTGCAAAATTAAGGAGACGAGAATATTGAATTTATGAAATTAAGACATCAAAAAAATACGAAATTTCGGCACACAGAGCAATTTCTCTCAAATAACTTCCATCTCTTTCTCTCAAAAATTTCAACAGTACATACCGTCGATTCCGATAAGGATATAAATTAATTCTCGTCCTCCTAAATTTATTAATCTCAATATTCCCTTGAGCCTAATTCGGCTGTCGATTTGGACAAATTGCCTGGCAAGCAAAAAGGTTTGAGTCAGTGGAAGGGAGAATTTTTTAGGCGAAGTAAAAAAAAGTTGTTACGGTGGAATAGAAAAGAGAGAAAGGATTAGTGCATTGAGGTATTGGGGCAATCCTTTGGGTGTTGTTGTATGTGCATGCATCATTTTATTCTCATTCCCGATGCCAACCTTGGAGAGGACCGTACACACATATTGTGAAAAGGTTCCCCTTTATTTTTTCGTTTATGGGCGCACCCTCCTTTCCCTCTCCGTCTGCTTTTGTATTCTACTATGGATGAAGATCGTAAAATTTGACGAAAAAAATAAAAAAAAGGCAAAACATGAAATTAAGATCAGCAGTGAATAAACAGAATAGTTAAGGGCTGTTATTGATTCAAAAATTTGAGAGAATTGAAAAAAAAACTTGTGAAATGGATAAAAATTATTCGCAACGATAAAAGCATTTGTTAATAAATTTATTAAAAAAATCTGACCTGTGCCGCTAGTGCTAGCTTCCGCTTCATTAAATAAATTGGCCGTTGTACAAACTCCATTAATCGCGTCAGCGTTTCCAGAACTGGCGGAAGCACCATAATGTTGTTGCATTGCGGCACCTGCCGCACAAATTGCAGCTCCAGCCGCATTTGCCATTGCAACTTGTTGTGCATAATGTTGCCATTGTTGTGAGTATTGCCAAGTTTGTGCAGCGGTAGCGGCAGCAGCTGAAGATGGAACGATAGAATTGGTAGTCTGGCTTTGATCATGAGACGTTAAATGAGTGGAGTAGAATTCAGCGGCCGAAGATGTATCAAATCCTAAAGTTTCGAGTTAACAGAAAGGTTTAAGAGTTTACTGAATCGGCAAGGTATGACTCCCTCCCATTTGTCATTCAAGTGGTAATCCCACTTAACTCACCCCCTATCAATTTTATCGGTCATTACAGTATTTAACACTAAGAAAACTGAATGAAACCGCTACGGCATTTCTTTCTTTCATTTATTGATCAATGTTCTCCTCTTTATCGCACTTTCTTATCATTTTATGTACACACGTTTACACAGGCTAAGTAAAACCAATCCAATTTTCTTTTTACGCTCTTTGATGTTACCGCTATCGTGTCTCTTTTCCCCTTTCCACTAAACAACTTCCCCTTTCCACTAAACACAACCAGTGAATTTGTTTAATAAAACCCAGAGGGTCTAAAAATAAAGTAAACTCACCGTATTCAGGAATGTTTGTGTTTGGTGACTGAAAATCAGTTGACTCATTGTTACTGATGGTCCTGCTTCCACAAGGCTCATTCCTAGAAT
This sequence comes from Meloidogyne incognita, assembly GCA_036172945.1. Lineage (NCBI taxonomy): Eukaryota > Metazoa > Nematoda > Chromadorea > Rhabditida > Meloidogynidae > Meloidogyne > Meloidogyne incognita. The sequence continues at coordinate 12,119,789 of JARQAC010000002.1, forward strand.
TAATATTTAGTTGTGGCTCCATTTTTGATTTTGATGTTGCTTGTTCTCCATCATCAGATTTTAAAAGTAAAAGCTGTTTGCATTCCATCATTTTGTCTGTCAACTTTGTTGAAGCTTCGTTATCATAATGCTGGGAATGTTGAGGTTGATCATGGAGATCATTTGAACTGCTTAAACCTGTCGATAACGATTGCTGACCAATCCAATCGACGGCAACATTTGGCCAACATTGATTGACAGCAGCCATTCCGCCGAATCCATAATATGTAGCCGGTATATTATAAGGTGGTTGTACTGCAGCCAACATTTGTTGAGCGCCGACAAGTGGACGAATATCTAGAATCAGAGAAGATTTTTTTACTATTTTGTTATCCAAAATTTACTCACCTTCATTCGTAGGATTGCCAAGGGCGGCTGCCGCAACTAATGGATTGGCCCATGGATTAGTAACATTCGAATAGGCAGAATGTGCTGAAGGTATAGCAACAGGAGATTGAAAATTGCTGCCATTTGGTAAGGAAAATTCTGTTTTGAAGCTATTCAGTAAGGCTGCTTGACAATTTGGATCTGTCGAATGAGTAATTGCTGTAGTCTGAAGTTGGGAACTTGAAGTAGCAATTGGACTCATTGAGGCTATCGAAACCATTGGAATGCGAAGAAGCTGAAAAGCAGCAAAACATGATAAAAGAATGTAGGAAATAAATTAGAATGAGGGAGGACAACCAGTAATTGACAGACAATCTTTTATTTAATTCGCACGGAAATAAATTTTGACGACCGAGGAGGGGCAACAAAAATATGCATGGGAAACGGTGGAGAGGGTAGTTAAAAAATTAATGTGTGGATTGGAAAGGGGTTAATTGATTCGCGGCGATTGATTGTTAAATTTTTAATGCCGTAAAGATTAATTTCTTGTTTTTTTTTATTAAGCTAGGCAATATTTTATTGTTTGAAAGATTTACATTTAACGCATTTATGACCCCAAATAGTGATGCGCACACAATGAATATTTATGAACACAGTCAGTGGTGGAAAAGTGCGGCGGTGTTTAGATGAAAAGAATAGAAATGGATAGTTTTGATGAGGGAAACGGGACGAAAGAAAGGGGTTGATGACTGTTTGATTTCGAACTCCTCCCTTCAAAAGTGGTTGGACGAAGAAATGGTGAAATGAAAAAAGAGTAGATAGAAAAAAGTGAAGATACGCCCCTAACCATGATTGGCTGATAATTGAGTAGTTGGATCGAGGTGCTTCAAAGCCCTTGCTCCTCACACCTATGTACGTTTATAAATAGTAATTTTCCTTTTTAACGTTTCCTTTCATTATTAATCATTTGGAACAAACATACATATATGATCCTCAAATTCTTTCAAACTTAAAAATTTTGAACATGTCTTAAAATCTAAATAGCCCAACTCAAAATGTAGATAATTCCAATAGCTTATCAGCATCTTTTTCGGGCACATTTAATTACAAAAAGAATAAGAATGTGTCGCTTGACCTGGCGCGCCAACTCAAAGTCAATTAAGTATGTTTCTGATATAATCGCACCTTAAAAAAGATGAAAAGAATTGGCCACTATTAAAAAAATTCTCCATTGAAGATGTGAGCGTTAACTCACTAAATAATCAAACATCTTTTGTAAAATCTAACAATTTACTATCCAAACAGTTATAATTTACTATCCAAACAGTGATGGGACGCATAAAAGACCATGGGACGCATTTCCAAAAGTAGAGCCAAAATATTTACATATTATTTGATCTTGTATGCTTCTCTTACTTCAAGGTAAAAACACCGTTTTGTTTCAAAGGTGTTTTTTGCTTTATTTTTTATATTAATCCGATTTTAGTTTTATTTGTTTCATTTCTTAATCCTATGAACGGCCAAACAAACAAACATTGGCAAAAGAATGGATGCAGATTTTTTTACTTTTTTTCGTTCCGACACCTTTTCGCAAATCAAGGAATTCGGTAACTCAAAAAACCCCAAACATAAAAAGGATAAATGTTTAAAATGAAAATGGCCCGAGGCAATATTTCTCAACATTTGCTTTGATATTAATGGTGTGAAAAGGATAAAACTCTAAACTGATTTATTTAGTCAATTTAATTTGAGGGAAAGCCAAGGGAAGAGTAGGCAAATGTTTAATATTCACAAGATAATTATTCCTAGCAGAAAGATGAGTGAAAGAGTAAAGGAATTGACTAAAAAGCAATGAACGAACCTTTAGATTTGATGTTGATGTGTGGAAATGAATAAAAGCTGGAAGGCGTTAAGGATAGGGACTGGTACAAGAAGAGGTTTTGTGTGTGGCCAAACACATTTTTCAATTTTTTTTTGCTCTCCATTCATTCATTTTTTTGTAATCGATTCCTCACATTCAATTTTTTCCAATCTAAATTTGCGCAGAATAAAATCTAAGTAAGCTAAGTCATTATTGAACATTCTTATGTACATCGATGGAATTAAAACTCAAACCCCCTAAATTAAGTACCCACAATAAAAACTTTCCCCGCCGTTTGGTGAACCTCTTGAGCCGTTGGTGAACCTCTCCCCGCCGTTTTCTACCGACTTGCACATTTTTATACCATTAAAGTTACACACGGATTCAACATATTTGAGCTTATTTCATTGTCCTTATAATGCCAAGTTTCAATCTAAATAACACAAAAGACAGCCGCCGATCATTCGAAATATAAGATACGGTGTTGTTGATACGAGCAGGCGGCGGAAATAAGGAAAATTCGGCGTCGGAAAACTAGTAGAGAAAATAGGTGTGGACAGGAATAAAACGTGCTACTCCTCGTCTCGTCGTATTTCTTTTGGGCGCAGTCACCGAGGAAATCCAACGTTAAAAAAAATGAGGGATGGAACGGAATGCCTCTTTTCCTCAGAGAAAGATTTTCCCATATGCTAGCCAGTAAAAACAGTCGTAAAAAGGAGGTGAAAGGGACGCCGGCGGCAAGAATATTTTGGGAGAAAATAAAGAATAGTCCGTTAAGTTAAATAAATTTTTGAGTTTATAAACAATATTTTTAGGTTATTGGAAGATAAGAACATTTCTAGATCACAACTTTAATTGTAAGGAAACTGAACGAAAATTAGAGGACCTCGAGGTCACACACCTGCAATCTTGTTTTTATTGCAATTACACCATTGCCACATCCTCTTTCCCGTTCTTTCCAATTTCTTAACAAACCCCAAGGACAAGAAATGCTCGTTAAAATCGACTTAAATTGTTTTTATTTTTCAAATATTAAAGTTTTTTTTGGAAATCCCATATCAAAGATCGCAAACGCATTGATCACTTAAACGAGTGGTTATTGAAGATTTTAAACTATTCCTAACGAACTAAAAGAGAAAAATAAATTCTCGCGGTCATGTAAAGTTTACGATGGGATAGTCAACACAATTATGTTAAAGGAAAAACAAATTAAACCTGTTCAATTAAAAATATAAATCCAAAATGATCATCAAAAATATTTTTATATCAAGCTCCTACACGTTCCTGCATTGCCTTCATTCTTGCGTAGGGAGAGTGCAAAGATCTGAGCTCCGTCTCTAAAAATGCACGTCTTATTCGTTCTTCATCAGGTTTGTAATATTCCAAATGAGTCAAAACCCACGCCTTAAAATAATGATAGGCAATCAATTCAAACAAAATAAAAACATACTGGATATACCAAAAAACAAAAAGTTCTAAGCCGCGCAAGAAAGCGATTCCTCGTTGAGTGCTCCAACCAGTACCAACGCTTCCTAAAATGGTAAAAATAAACTAAAAACTAACTAAAATAAAAAAATACCAGTGTTGAGGCTGTTGAGGCTTGTAACGAAGACTTGTTTCAGCTATAACTTCCGTTTCTTGCTTTTTCAAAAGATTCATCTGATTTTCTAAATGTTAAAGTTAATAAAATTTTACAAGGAATGATTGTCAAGAAAATTAACAAGTCTAAAAAATAAAAACTTTAAGATAAAATTTTATTCCAGATAAAATATAAAATAGAATTTAGGTCATTTGTTGATGTTTTCTTCCTGCAATTCCATAGTCTTTAGGAAATCCAATAAATCTAAAAAATTTACTTAGTTATTTCTAAAAACTAAATAAAAAAAACCTTGGAGGTGGAGGCAATTCAGAAATCGGCACAAAATGGAATCTTTGCTCAAGAGACTCCTGGCAAGATGAAACTCTAGGAGGCGGTCGGGGTGCCTCGGCAACTAATGATGGCTGAAATAAAAGCTTTGAATGTTGAAATAGAAACTATAAAAAATGACCTTATTGTTATATCCCGTGTTTTGCGATTGATGTTGAATATTTGTTACAAGTAGAGGTGGTGGCGGATTATTCGATTTTGCAGATGGCGGAGGCGGTGGTGGAGCACCAGGTCGTTTAATAGTTGAAGGCATATTCGTTGTACGTTTGTTGAGTTCCTGTAAGTGGTGAAAGAGATAATGATTTAAAGAAACCTCAAAGCTTCGACGCAGTCCAGAATTCGCCGAAATTAGTGGGGCTTTTGCAGGGCGCAGTGTTTGAAATTGAGCATTCTGAGAAATGGGCGCTCTGGATACTTGTAAATCAAGCTGTTCAGCAGCCGAATTTTGCTTTAAAACTTTTGCTGGAAGAGGTGGTGGTAGAGAGGGAGCAGAAGAAACTGCTTGCGATGCGTTCCTAAATAAGCAAATAATACAAAGTAGACCTGAAAAAAGGTTAAAGATATACCTGCTTTTCAGATCAGCTAAAGAAGGACAATTGTTCGAGGATTTGACAGAAGGCACCTCATCCTTTTCATTGACAAATTTAATTTTTGCCATAACAGGTCGACTATCTGATGCTGGAGTAGAAACCAAACCGGACGACTTTTGACTTTTAACATCACTTGGTTTACGAGGAATACCATTTGAAAACAAGGCCCCAAGACTCTCGTTTATTGTTGCAGCTTTAGGAACCGCATTTATTTTTGGCTTGTTATCTTCCGTTTTTCCTTAAAAATAAAGCAAAATTGCGCATGTATTATCAAAAATTAACCTGCAATCACTGGCGCAGATCGATCATTAGTGACAGTTTTCTTAAGACGAGCTCCACGATGTATTTCATTCAACAAATGCGTTCTACTCTCCGTCATTTTAGGTACCTGATTTGCAAAATTAGCAGGTACGGGAGGAGGTGGTGGAGGTGGAGGCGGCGGCATGGAGATGACGTACACCTAAAAAAATGTATAGAATAATGTAAAAAATTTTGAAAATGGATGACGAAGAACAAAATAAATACAAAACATAAATGTAAAAATCGACAAAATCAAAGAACACCCCAAGTATTTGATTGTCTTTTCCTCCTACTCAAAAGTCCCCAATAAAAAGTACTCTATTTCTCTCTTAATAGTCTCTCTATAATGGAACAAATTGTCATTAGCAACAGATTACCAAAATTAAAATTTTTAATTTCAAATTAGTGAATGTTAAAGTGTCAACTAAATAATTATGATTCTTTCCAGAAATAAAAAACCGGCATTGAACTTCTTGATTTTGTGTTTTGTTGCATATTTTATTGATAGTTGTCCCAAAAATCTTTTTCGCTGTTATGGGTTCTCATTTGCGCTCAAAAGTAATAAAGGATTTAAAAAATGGGAATTCTTACTGCAATATTTGTTCGTTACAGTTTAAGGCCAAGGTAATTGAAGTTAGTTTTTCATATTACATTTATATAGTTTAGGTACTTACAGCACATTTAAATTCTCGAAAGCACCGTGAGGCTTTATCACAATCAAAGGAGGATTCACATACTTCGATAGCAGCAAAACGAAAATTATTAGATGACAACAAATCTATCACAGTTGAAGATACATCAACTTCATGCCCCAGTAAAAAGTCAAAAATTGGTATTTTATAACGTTTCTTATTTCCTCTCTATAGTTAATAGAAATGAGAGGTTTATGCCACCACTTTTTTTGCTTTTCTATTCAGATCAGAATGCCACTAACGGAGAGCCTGCACATAATTCCAAAACAGAGCAGCCAGCTTCTCATTTACACGGAGAAGGCAAATTTATCGAAGGACTTCCTCGAGGTTTCTTCGATGATGATGGAATGAATAGCAGGGTTAGTTTCTTGTTTTCTTTTATTTATTTTATTAAGATAATTGTCAGATTTAGGTTCGCGAGACTGTTGAGAAAACGAAACAAATCAATTCCGAATTAGAGCGGTTCTACAAGGAAGTTGAGGAAATAGAAGATCAAAAGGATGATGAACAAACTATAATGGTTTTTGTTTATCCTTTGTTTAATTTTATTTTGATTTTTAGTTTGAACATTCAACTGCTGCTAATGACATTGATTTGATTGATGAGCAGATTGAACGATGGAAAACTATTAATGAGCTAGAGAAAAGAAAAGAATCAGTTATTGAACTTGCTTCAACAAAATCTGAATACACTCCAAATTTTGACCTTGTAGATGATATTGAATCAGATTTTAATTTTGACTCTATTGATTGGAGAACTAAAAATTTATAAATAAATGATTTATCGTTTAAAATTTTGCCTTTTTAGTTAATGCTCTTGTATCTTATTTAATATGAATCATTTATCAATTTTTAAGGTTTGATGGATCTTTGTAGAAGATTATTTCAGAAAATTCATCTGAGTAGACATCGTTTTAATTTGGTCCCATATTTGCTCATTGGTGGAGGTTTTATTTAATATAAGATTTAATTCTCGTCATATTCTTTTAGGTACGGCTAGTTACTACGCATCTCTAACTATCAGGGCAAGGGATCCGGATGCACGTGTTTTGATTGTTAGTGATGAAGAAGAGAGTCCTTACCGACGTTCTGTACTTTCCAAGGGTTTGTGTTTTATATGACGTGAGGTTTTCTTTTTAAGAACTATGGTGGTATGGTGACGAGAAAACTCCTGCAAATCTTTCGTTCCAAAGTCCGAGTAGTGATAAACGTCGTCACGTCTGTTACGAGGCCGATGGTTTCTATTTACTGCCCGAAGATCTCGACAAATGGGAACATGGAGGCGTTGCTCTTATGACTGGAACTAAAGTAGAAAAGGTCGATGCAGAGAATAATTTTGTTCAGCTGCAGGATGGGCGGAAGATTGAATATGGAAAGTGTCTTATTGCGACTGGCGAGAATACATTTCTAAGCATTTTTATCATAATATTTAGGTAGTATTCCGCATCATAAGTGTATTCTTGAAGAAAATGCAGAACTTAAAACGAATATTTCAGTTATATATGACGTTAGTTTTTCTTTTATTTATGATACTACATAACAATTATAGATTGAAGATTATCGAAGATTGCATTGCAAATTGGACGAATTGGCAAACTCATTAGATGATGAAGCGTCGACTAGTGAATCGTTCAAAAATATTGTTATATTGGGTGGTGATATTCTTGCGACGGAGTTGGCTTACTCGCTTAATAGGCGTTATGCTCGCGGAAAGCAATCAAAGTTAAGAATATTTCTGTTGGTTAATGAACTAGGTTTGAGATTAATAACTTTTTCTAAGATAATTTTTAAACTTTAGGCGTTCTTGATGATATTTTACCTAGCTCGTTGAGTGATTATTGCACACAAACTCTTCAATCACAAGGACTGAACGTTTTACTGAACACAAAAATTGATGCATTCTCCGCAGTTTTGGACAAATCTAGCACCCGAGTTCGTCTAAAAATCAATCAAGAAAATGAAAACTCTCTGGCGAATTCGTCCGGCGGGTTAGATGAAATATTGTGCGATCATTTAATTCTTGCTTCTGGTGCAATGCCTGCAATTGAGTTGGCAAAAAACTCTAGACTTGACTTGGATAATGTAAGCGTTTTTATATTGGCTCATCTTCATTAATTAAAAAAATTTAGGACCTTGGTGGAATAGTCGCTAACGAATTTATGCATGTTAAAGGAAATGTTTGGGCTGCTGGCGATGTTTGTTCATTTTTCGATAGAATATTGGGCTACAGAAGGCGTTGTACTCATTGGCTTCATGCTCAAATAACTGGACGAATTGCTGGTGAAAATATGACTTCAGGAAATAAAACGTACATTCATCAGGCAGGTTTTTCTTTTCTTACAAGACTATTTATAAAATTTAGGGTTCTTTCATGTCGATGCTAGGTCCAGACGCACACTTTTGTGGAATTGGGGATACAAATGCAAAGAAATTTAACACTACAACGGTATACGCTGTAGATGAGAATAACACGGAGTCAACTAATGATGAGGTTGTTTTTTGAAAAATTTTCCTTAAAATATCCAACTTTTAGCCTCGAGCGGTTGTCTTCTATACTGACAAAATAACAAATGTAATAAAAGGAGTTTTGCTTTTCAACGTCATGGGATTCGGAGAAGAAATTGCACGAAAACTCATTCGTGATAGGAAATCATTTAAAGAGACGCTAAAAGAATATTCAAAACTTTTTGAGCTTTGGGAAGTTGCTGACGATTCTCTTAAGGAAGATAAATCCGATAAAGTTGACTTGAATGATGATGAGTTATTAGCCTATCAAAGAGAAGATTAGTAGACGAATTGTTTTCATTTTAGTGAATTATTTTTGTTTCTTTGTTTGTTTTCAATTTTATAATTTATCAACTCATACCTATTTTACTTCTCACTTCGAGATGTTTTTACATTTCAATATTTTCGACTTTATAATAACTTCCATTAATTTATTAAGACATGACTGAATCTGGCAAGAATCTTTTTGAAAAGTTTGTAAAACGTGGTGGAGGAAAAGGTGCAGGATTGGGCGCAGGGATTTTGGCAGTTGGAGCTGCTAGTGCATATGCTATAGTTAATTCTATTTATACAGGTTTTGATGAATTTTCAACTTAATAAGTTTTTTTCAGTTGAGGCTGGTCACCGAGCAATAATCTTTAATAGAATTGGTGGCTTGGGAAATGAAATATATAAGGAAGGGCTTCACTTTCGTGTTCCTTGGTTTCAGGTTAATTGTTAAACATTATTTATATAACTATTTCAGTATCCCATAATTTATGACATTCGGGCAAGACCCAACCAAATACGATCACCAACTGGAAGTAAGGATTTGCAAATGGTCAACATTGGATTAAGAGTCTTATCTCGTCCTGATCCTAATCAATTGCCAAAAATCTACAGAACTCTTGGACTTAATTGGGAGGAGCGAATACTCCCTTCTATTTGTAATGAGGTAACATAAAAAGCTTATCTAAATATAGTAATTTTATGTTAGGTTCTCAAAGGAGTGGTGGCAAAGTTCAATGCATCACAACTGATAACGCAACGTCAACAAGTTTCTATGTTAGTTAGGAAGGGACTTATCGAGCGTGCTTTGGACTTTAACCTTATACTTGATGACGTGGCCCTTACTGAGTTGGCATTTTCGCCGCAATATAGTGCTGCTGTTGAAGCAAAACAAGTTGCTGCTCAGGAGGCGCAACGTGCGAGTTTCTACGTAGAAAAAGCTATTCAACAACGACAAGAGAAAATTGTTCAGGCGGAAGGAGAGGCACAATCTGCTAAAATGGTAAAATATTATTAAAAATATTTTACCTAATTTTTTTAAGTTGGGAGAGTCAATGAAAAATGATCCTGGTTTTCTCAAGCTTCGCAAGGTTATATATACAATTAAATCAAACTTTCTACAAAAATTTTTAAAGATTCGTGCGGCGCAGAAGATTTCTAAGGCTATTGCACATTCGTCAAATCGTGTCTTCCTTCCATCTGATGGATTGTTTCTGAATTTGGGTGACGATGACTATCTCGAAATCAAGTCTAAAGTGAATCGAAGCCGTTAATTTGATAGATTGTGACACTTATTGAGAAACTGAAAAAGATTTACACGTTGTTATGTTTTTTTTAAATTATATTAAAGCTTAAAAGTAATCTCTTTGTTTCTTTAGAATCTGTTAAGATCTAATATACTTTGCTTGTATTTAAATTTTCTTTAAATTTTTAAAGTTATAGCATGGAAGAACCTGTACATATTGCTCAAGACTCCTTGTTCAGCACTAGCTCGGGTTGGACTAACTATTCAGGGTTTTTCAATCATGCATTTCTTTTACTTGTAAATTAATTTTTTCTTATCAAGTAACTAGAAGAATTTTCAGGTTATATCGAACGGCAGAGTTGCTCTTGAAAATCTAATAAAATATGGTATACTAATTTCTCCATTGGAGTGGCTTAATATTCTCGACAGTTCTTCGCCTGGAAGTTGGCCAAATTTGACTATTGTACTTTGCTCAAATGTTTCTATATTAACTGCCTTTTTTATTGAAAAACTCCTTGGTAAGCTTTTTTAAATAAAAATAGAGAATTATTAATGTTGAACATTTTAGCGCGTGGACTTCTAGATAATGCGTCCGGTGCTGTTGTGTATGTTTTCCTTATTGGTGCTCATCTTGCTATACCTCCAGCAGCGGTGTTAAAAATAGTTTGTTTTTTACAAATTTTACCTAAATAAAATTTTAGAAGCATGGAAACCCGCTCTACTCATTTTGGGCTCTCATTATAATCGTGATAGAGGCATTGAAATTGGTTTCTTATGGTCAAGTTAATTATTGGCAAAGGTTGATCAGAAAAGACAAGAAAAGATCATTGAACGGTACCGAGAATGATGTTCAACATGCAAAGGTATGAAACATAATAAGAGATTTAGATATTTATTTAGGGTCTAAAACGCGAAGAAACTAAAAAGCCGGTAAAGGATGTCAATAGTACAATTGCTCAACTCCAATACCCAAATAACTTGACATTGAGTAATCTCTACTACTACATGATGGCACCAACTCTTTGTTACGAATTGAACTTTCCACGGACACCAGCAATAAGAAAGACGTTCATTATTAAAAGGATTACAGAGGTTAATTGCAATTAAATTTTTATTTAGTTTTATTTTTAGTTGATTTGCTTTTCTTTTGTTGGTGTTGCTCTTTGTCAGCAGTGGGTCATTCCTTTGGTAAAGAATAGTTTGGCACCGTTTTCTCAACTTGACTTAAAACGATGCATTGAACGAGTTCTAAAGCTGGCTATTCCTAACCATCTTATATGGCTCATGTTCTTTTATCTTTATTTCCATTCTTTTCTCAACCTAATTGCGGAAATAATGCGGTTTGGGGATCGTCAGTTCTATTTGTAAGTGTCACATTAATTCAGTTTAAATCCCAAAATTTAGGGACTTCTGGAACTCAGAATCTGTAAGTGTGTTTTGGAAGACATGGAACATTCCTGTCCATCGTTGGGCGCTCCGACACGTTTACAGGTTTTCAAGCTATATATCAAACGATAGTTTTTTTTTATTTAATTTTGAAGGCCATGCGTTCGCAATGGATTGAGTCGAAACATCTCCGCTCTTGTCGTCTTTATTATATCAGCTTTCTTTCACGAGTATTTGGTAATTATTTTTTGACGTAAAATAATTTTCGACAAATGAAAAGATATCCATCCCGTTGAAAATGTTTCGCCTTTGGGCTTGTGCTGCCATGCTTCTGCAAGTAAATATTTTTCAAATTTAATTTTTTAATTTGAAACATTTATAGCTTCCGTTGGGAATAGTGACTGATCGATATGTGAGAGTGAGTTTCTCAGTTTTTTTTATTTCAAATAGTAAAAATTTTATTTCCAGGGTGGCAGAGCTGGAAATATTATTGTTTGGCTTTCGCTTATATTGGGTCAACCGATGGCGATTCTAATGTACGTCCACGACTGGTATCTATACAATCACCCGGAAGCAACCACTCGCACTTGACTTTCAAATAAAGACATTTTACATATCAAAGACCTCCTAATTTATATAATTTTGTGATTTCATATTTTACATTTTTATATACTCGGCCATATATCTGCCATATTTTCCTAATCATAAGATAAAAACTTAAGCTAATCAATCAGTATTTTTCGGCTGTGTTCTAGAAAAATTTCTTATGTCGTTGTTAGACGTCAAAACTGAGGTGTGGACTCATCTGATATTGACTGTTGTTCTTGTTCCAATAAAAATTGTTCCACGTCTGCCCAACTGTGTCCCAAGCTAATTCCAGGAGGTACTTCATCAGAATCATCTTTGTTCACGCCGTCTAACATAATTAAATTACGCATTGAGTTTTTACTTACTTAGGAAATTCTCGTCATCAGGTTCCATTTCACCTTCAAATGCTTCTTCGACGGGCAACCTCTCAAGCATATCGGTGAGTTCGCGACCATCAAATCCGAGATCTTTAGCAACTGATGCCAGCGAGACGTCACCATCAACAACTAAATTTTTTAAGTTAAAAAATAAAAAAGATATCAATACCATTTAGATGATCATCTCTGTTCGTGTTTGTACATGGGTATGCATCATCTTAAATATTTTTGTGAAGGTTAATTAAGTTTTAAAATTATACCCGGGAACGGTCCCGCAGGATTTTCACATGAATTTCTTGCAATTAATACTGATCCGGATAGTTCTCTTCTCATAAATTGTGTAGGTGCATCCTTGAAATCGAAAATGTAATAGAAAAGAAAGAATAACTACCTGATTAGAGTGGCCAGAATTTAAATTCTGTGCCATCTTTTGTTTTTCCAAGTAATGGCGCCTGCAAAATCCCTCAAAGAGTAGAGCGTCAGTGGCTATATTCGAATTTAGCGTAATCAAGTTTAGTAAAACCAAAAACCTGGTACAGCTACATTACAAAATCGCCACTTGCAATAAGCAAATAGTTGTTGTGTCACACTATAAGCAATATGGTCAGCGCAATATACAGCCCAGGGTAAACAGAAATTTTGGCAACGAGCGTTAAATAAATGTCTTTTACCGTCTCTAGTGATCTAAAATTATGTTTTGTGAAAAATTTTTTAAGATTGCTAACCTGATGCTGCAAAATCTGCGCACACTTTTTGAAGCGATTTTCTCGTATCTTTCCCTCAAAATTTCCTCGGCCTTTGTTTACTCTCCGTATTCGCAGTGCTGCTCCCGTATAATTAACATAATGTTTAGCAGCCATATTAATTGGAATACAGAGTTTTGCTCTTTGAACGAGTCTAGCACTTTCAAGCCTAAGCTTCTTTTTAAGCAAATAAAGCTCGAGTCTGTTTCTTGAGTGCTTATTATCATTCAATGAATTGGAGACATGATGGTCGTCATCAAAGGAAGGAAAGGAATCATCTGAAGAGGACTCATCATCAGAAGGTTCAAGTCCTTAAAAATAAATTAATACTAATTAGAAATCGTGGAAAAATATTTACCCAATGGAAAAAGGTCGGTCCAGTCAAAATCATAGCTCTCCACAACCCGACACATTGTATCAACCGCCCGTACTTTTCTGAAAACACCATCTATTCGCACTTTTTGCCTTTTTTGTCGCAACTTTATTACTTTCTGTTTTCGTTTCATTGTTGAAAAATTAGCATCAAAATCATTTGCATAATCTCGTTGAAATTTGACTAGTTCATTCTCATCCTCAGTTTCAGCAGCCAACTTTTGCTCCAATCTATCTATATCATAATGCCGTGGTATTTTCTCACTGTTTATAAAGTAAAGAGATGAGGAAAGATTGCTACTAAATGTAGATGCCGGAAAATCATATTCTGTTAAATTTTGGTTTTGATGTGATCTTATTTCGGGAAGCTAATAAAATAGATGAATTATTTTTTAGAGTTAAAAAAACCGTCTGACAATTGTTGATCGAATAATGCGAAACAAATTCGTTCGATGAAACTATTTTTCTTTCTGGAGACTTCATTAATTTGGCTTCAGTTGAAATGTTTTTATGTGTCATAAAATTTGAATTAGGCCCATTAGAAGTTATACAATCATCACGCGTGTTCTGAAACATAGTAGGGATTGCTTTGATAAAATAAAAATCAACCTGTTTTTCAGAAATATGCGTTTCTCTGTGTAAAAGCTTGGCAGATAGTTGAGGATATGTTTTACTGATACAAAACGAAGTATCCTGGCTTAAACGTTTTTAATTCAATTTTATTTTAGCAAAAGATATAAACCTGCAACCAATATTATCATTTTCACTTCCCTGAAAAAAGGATCCTGAAATTAGCTAGAAAAAGCATTTTACTTACGTAAGAAGTAGAAGGCTCAAAATTAAGCTGTCTAGTTGGTGACCTTAGTAATCGGTCAGCAAGAGGATAAAAATTATCCGACTAAAATAGTTCAGTTAATCTGCAAGGCCATAATTAAAAGCTATAATTACCCTTCTCTTATCTATATTTTCCAAATCGTGTTGTCGATTTAAAGAAATGTTTGACCATGGAATTGTTTCACGGTAAGGTCCGCCATCCTTTGTCTGTAGATTTTCAACGACTGCTGAAAAAACAAAGTAAAAATAAAATTCGCATTAAATAATACAATTGTGAAAGAGTTGTGAAGATTTGTGAGGATGTTGTGACTTACGGCAATTTAACATGTCTTCTAAATCTAGAGAACTTGAAACTTTCGACTGAAAAATGGAAAAATAAGTTAATTTAATTTCAATATATCTTACAATATTGTTCACTTTTGAATCTTTCCGAGACAATTTAGGATCCTTTAATCCTTTCATTATTAGATGGGTTGAACAATAGATCTCTGAAGATGCTGAACGGATAGCATTAGTGCAAAGGGCCTAAATATTTTATTTTATCTTAATTACAAGTTATTTTAAAAATAATAATTTAATTTGGAACTCACATCAGGAGGATCATGTTTATCTAAATAAATGAAAAATTAATTTTATAAAATTACTATAAATTCAAACTTTTTGGCTTTCTTTTATGCTGACATTGCCTATAATATAGTCGTTTTAAAATTTAGTTTTAAAAATTTTCTAAAACCTGTAGGGAGCACTTGGATCCAAAAGTATGTGCCTGATGCAATAGACAAAGCCATTTATAGCCCGTTGTTTACACTGAATAAAAATAAGTTTTATTTGCTAAAAAAGTTAAAATAACCTGTCCTTTTAACTGATCAATATGCTCGCAAAAATGTGCATGCAATTTATTGGTGTTATTTTGTACATCAATTGGAGTATGATCATCATTTGCTGAATCGAGATTTGAAGGTAAGGGTATATCTAACGTAACACTATTAGTAGCGTTCAAAATTTCTATGGTTCTTGAAATCTCACTTTTCTCCTCAACAGTGTCCATCTTAAAAAATACAAAATTTTACGAGAAAAAATTCAAAAAAACTCATCAAATACGTCCTTAAAAATTCCTGAAGAAAAATTATAAAAAGAATAATTGAGTATTTGGATTGCAGTTGCTGAAAAGAAACGTACAATTAGACTCAAAGAGAATAAAACATTATGCCAAGAGCGGCAACTTACAAAACTAAACAGTAAATTTTTCTTAAAAATTTTCTACAAATGTAAAAACCTCCGGAGGTCGTGTTTTTTTGTTTTTTTTTTTTGTTTTTTCATATGTTTTTTATTCGTTTTGTATTCCCCTGCTGCGCATGCGAAAAATTTAATAAAAAAATATAAAAATCAGAATTTCTAACGTTGAAAAATTTTTTTAAATTGTAGGCTCGACTCCATTGCTGCTGATGGTGGCTATGGTTTTTTTTGTTTTTTTTTGTTTTTTAAGATATTTTTCTAAAAATATGAAATTGCAGGACATGTTCAACGATGTGCTCATTGATGTGCTCAACATGAAGATGGCTCACTGGCAAAGTGGGATGGTGAGGTTTTTAGCTTCGTTTCGAAAATGAATTTTTCCTTAGGTGCAACTCCAGCAACTGGTGGACGCCAACATGTATGGTTGGGATAAGGCCTGCTCTGGCCTGATGTGCTTTGGTTGCAGCTCTTATGGTGGCTGAGTGGTTTGGTTGTTTTTAGGGGGTAAAAAATGGGAGTGGGGGTATTTTTTCAGGGCTATAGCCCTCTTCATGGTGGCGCTGATGCTGGTGGACCTGCTACTGGTGGAGGGTTTAAATGGAGGTTTTTGTTTTAAGTATTTAGAATTTTTTGAATTTTTTGTTTAGGGTCTGTTCTCGGCCTGATGTGCCTGCTGTTGGCGGACCTGCTACTTGTGGAGGGTTTGGATAAAGGTTTTTTTTGTTTTTTAATTATACAGATTTTTTTCCTTTTAGGGCCTGTTCTCGGCCAGATGGTGGATGTTGGTGGATCTTGCTGCTGTGTGGCCTGCGTGGATGGAGCTGGATGGTTGCTTATGGCCTTATGGTGGTTGTTGGTGGGGGGATTTTTTAATTAAAAAAATTAATGGTGGGAGGGGATTTAGTTTCAGCCAGGTGTAACTCCAGCAACTCCCGGACGTCAACATGGTGGCCGCTTACTCAACTCAACATGGTAAATTTCTCTTCAATTTTTAAATAAAAATTGCAAAAGCTAAAAATATGCGCGCGAGCTCCCCTTTCTTTTGTTTATTTCTTTTTGTCCTTGTCCTTTGTTTTTTTCATTATTTTTCAATCGTCTAAATATTTTGAGATTTTCTGAGATTTTAGCAATACAGGTCAACTGGAATGAATGGATGGATCTGCAACAACTGGCCAATGGATGGCAACCAACAAAAGCAGAAAATGGACGAGCAAAGATGAGCAACAATAACCATAGTAAGCGAAACGATCCCTAATTAAAAGCAATCATAATTGCCTGTGTAGTGGGTCTATGTCGGTTCGGCGTCTAAAATTTAAATTTTTGGCATTCTGTTTATTTTCAATAAATGAAAATTTATCCAATCAATATAGAGGAAATAGTACAGGCTAGAGAAGTTAGACAATTCATTTTCTTTTTAATAAGGATCTTTAGAGTCTGAGTCATAATTTGATGGTGGACTTGTTTTTCTTTTTTAGACCGTTAACTTATGCCCTGTGGCGGGTTCATCTTCAAAATTGCATTGCTTCTGTACTTTTAAATTCTTATAATTTAGATTTATTGTCTGTCTATTTACTACAATGTCAATTGCACCAACATACCATATTCATAAGCCAAATGTTCCCATACTTATGGAGGTTTTTTTTCTAAAATTTTACAGACTAAACATTTATCTTAAAATAGGATATATTTGGATGGGTACGAGAAGGAAATGCATTTCAAGTTAGAGTATGGTTGGATGACACAGAGCATGACCTAAATGTTGGGTACGTTTTTATACCTTTTAATCATAGATGCTGAAATTTTTATATTAAAGGGATGATCATGCATTTTCTCTATTGCATTGGGCTGCCAAGGAAGGTCATCTTTCAATTGTGGAAATGCTATTAAATCGAGGAACATTAATAAATGCTACAAATATGGGGGATGATACGGCATTGCATTTAGCAGCTGCTCATGGTCATAGACAAGTTGTTGTGGTATTATAGTTTTTTTTAAGTTTTTGGACAATATTTTTCAGAAACTTTTGTCGAAGAAAGCAGAAGTAAACGTTTATAATGAACATGGGATGGTATTTAATTTTAATCTAATTATCATAGAAAAATTTAGACACCTTTACATTATGCATGCTTCTGGGGATACGAACAGATCTGTGAAGATTTGATTCGTGCTGGCGCTCTTGCAATGATTTGTAATAAAAGGGGATTAACACCTTTAGATGTCTGTCAACCTCAAGTCAGACAATCTATCTACGGTTTTTCGTTTTTGATAAATTAATTTATTTTTGATAATTTTAAGAAATTGCTTTGAGCAGTGGACAAAATCCACAGCAAAAGATACAATACAATGGTGACAGCTGGCGTAATACAAAAACGGTTTTGACTTTGATATTTTGAATTTTTTACTCCATTTTAGAAGAGATCTCGTGAAGCAACTTGGTCGAGGTATTTTATTGGTAAAAAGTTTGTTGAATATTATTTTTAGATTTACTGGTGTTGATTTGCAATCTCTTGCCTTAACTAAACAAATAGCTCAATCTCATTCTGGCACTCTTTACCGAGGAAAATGGCAAGGAAATGAAATCATCGCGCGTGTTCTTAATATCCCAGAAGTTACACAGCGAATTTCGCGCGATTTTGCCAATGAATTCCCGTTGTTAAGGTTTGCTAAATTTATTTATTGTTAGGGACTTCTCAACTCTTTTCAGGATATTTGCTAGTGCACATATAAACCCAGTTTTGGCTGCGGTGAATCAACCACCTAAATTGATTCTAATAAGTCAATTTATGCATTTTGGCTCTCTTTACAATGTGTTGCACGGCGAATCATGTTTCTAATATTTCTATTAAAGCAATTTTTATCGTTTCAGCTGTTGTTATTGATCACACGCAGGCGACTCGTTTTGCATTAGACATCGCCAAAGGCATGGCATTTCTACATTCATTAGGTTTTTACAATTCTTTCGTATTTTGATAATTTTTTACTTTAGATCAGCCAATACTCCGTTTCTATCTTAATTCCAAGCATGTTGTCGTCGATGAAGATCTAAACGCCAAGATTTCGCTTTCAGATACAAAGTTTTCATTTCAAGAGATTGGAAGACTTTATTCAACAGCGTGGATGGCACCTGAATGTACGGGAAAATCTATTTTCTTTAATTAAAAAAATTTTCAGCACTGCAACGAGCACCCTCAGATCTCAACACTCGATCTGCCGATATGTGGAGTTTTGGAATTCTTCTTTGGGAATTAAACACTCGCGAGGTTTTTTTGTTATCAAGGAAATTTAAATCCATCAAATTCAGGTGCCCTTTTCTGAACTTTCTCCAATGGAAGCTGGAATGAAAATAGCATTGGAAGGGTTGAGAGTTACAATACCCGCGGGGATATCAAGAAACATGTTCCGGTTGATCAATATTTGTCTAAACGAAGATCCAGGAAGACGACCAAATTTTGATCAAGTTATCCCAGTACTTGAAAAAATGGGAGAATAAATTAGAAATAAAATAATAGGCCAGGGTTTAAGTCCAAAAAAATAAAAATAAAGTTTATACGAACATACTAAAGACCTGATTTGTTTGGAGTTCGAAAGAAAATTTTGGACTAAAACTCGAAAACCATAAATTTAGTCATTTATCTCGATAGAATTATTAAACTACAAAAAAAAGCATTTAATCGCATAATAAATATTCTAATCTTTTGTCTTCATATGGAATTTTATCCGCTTCTATTCTTTTTTCAGATAATTGTGATTAACAAATCTTACTAACTGAAAATTTTAAAAATGTTAAATTTCCGGAACTGAATAACCTGCAAATTCTGAGCTGAAAAATTTGTTGCATGGCAAGCGAGTAGAAGCATATTCCGAGGCTATATTTATAGAAATTTTACATTTAATAGTTATAATTTTGAAACAAAAAAACCTGAACTCTCCATGCAAATCGCATAAACACTGAAGAATAAATTATCAACGCACACGTCATTGGCCCGGATATAAACTCTGGATCCTGAATAAGTGTTGATTTCTAAGTAAAATTAGATGTGAACATACCTTGGTAGCAAAGTCTCCTAATGCAGCAAGTGGAAGTCCCCAATTAGCAACAGGCCCCCAGAAATCTAGAAAAAAATTACAACTGGATTGAGGTAGTAATAAATTGATTTACGTGTAGAACCGAAGTAATTGAACCAATCATTTTTTGAGTACTGCCTGAAGTATGTAGAAACTGATTTGAATAATAAAGACATTCTAGGTCTGAAAAACAGCTAATTTATTAGTTCTGAGAATGGCGTGAATTTTTATAAATAAATAGTTGTCTAGGACATGTAGCACTTTCACTGAAGTGGTCGGGGGAGGGTGGTCAGCGACAAACTGGGCTGTTAAATGATAAACCAAATTTTTTCCTTAAGAAAATTTTCTTGAAAAATTTACGTATTTAGTAGATTATGTTTTAAATAATTTTTTGGATTTTAAGGTCATTTTTATTAGCTTCTGCCAGGAATTGAATCGATGATTTGTGCGTATAGGATTTATTCAGCGGTATTCATGCGATTTGCGTCAAGAGTTCAGGTTATTTTACTTGATTGGATAATTTCAAAAATATTTTTTACTGTTTCAGTCAAGAAATGTTTTACGAGCTTGTCATTCAAATTCTGCTCAGAATGTCCAGGTTTATTTATTATTTCGAAATTGTAACAAATTTTAAAGGAATTTGATGCATTAACTGAAAAATATGAGGAGTTGAAGAAAGAAAATGAATCTCTTATCGATAAATATAAAAGAGCTTTGGCAGAGACGGAGAATATGCGAAAACGAAGTGAACGTCTAGTAGAAGAAGCAAAAACCTTTGCTATACAAGGATTTTGCAAGGACTTGTTAGAGGTTATTTTAGTAAGGGTACTTGTGTTTTCCCCTCGGAAATTTTGTGAAACTATGCAAGGAAGAAATGAGACAATTTATACGTAACAGAAAAATTGGGTGGGGGAGGGAAACGACATAAGTACCTAAATATGGACGTAAACGAATATTTTTAGGTGGCTGATGTTTTGGATATGGCCTTAAAATCGATGGAGAAGGAAAAGATGAAGGACGATTCGTTAAAGAATCTGTATGAAGGAATCAACATGACAAAAAGTTCACTTATGAAGGTGTTCATAAAACATGGCTTAGTTCAAATTGCACCTGAAGGAAGAAAATTTGACCCGAATTTTCATGAGGCAGTTTACGAAGTTCCAGTTGATCAGGTTCGATTTTAAATATAATCAGATGGTTCACCCAAGAATGTCAACACCAAGAAGGTCAACTCCAAATACTTGGGCTATAAAGTGGGACTAAAGCTGGCTCCAACCATGAAGGTCATTTGATCATTAGGGAGTTTATATTCTGCGTTTATCCTGTAATCATTAGTTCGTCACAGGGTTTTTATTTTATATCTTTATTTTCTTCATTCTTTAGAACATTAACTTGTTTATTTACGATCACAGCTTTCCTGAAAAAATTTCCGATAAAATTAACGTATTTTAGGCTGAACACCCTCCTGGGCACGTTTCACATGTCTTGAACGTTGGATATTGTTTGCACACCCGACCTTTGAGACCTGCTAAAGTTGGAGTTGTGAGTACGAAGTAGAATTTCATTTAATAAAAATATATTTGATACAAATTGTTTTAATTGTTGAACGGTTTTTTTTATTTTTTCAAACAATACAGCAAACAAAGTCCATTGTCCGTGAGTTACCATATATTGTTGGTCTTATACATTCACAAGTTAAGAATTTGTGAATTTTCTGAAATTAAGTAATTAGCCTTTTTAATTTAACAAAAATATGTACGTATGCAGTTTACGTCCCATAAGCTCCACCCCTTTTCTTTTCCGTTTTCTTATAAAGTGGCATTTGGTCAATATTTCCATTTTTATTGATTTTAGACCTTTTTCCTCATAAAAAAGGGAGGATGAGGGGCGGTCTTATGGAGAGTAAACTACACAGGTACCCAAAAATATTAACTCTATCTTTGCAGCAGTCTTTAAGAATATGCCTAGGAGAAAAGGTACAATTAAAGCACTGGTAGAAGCATGGTAAATTAAATTCTGACACAATCTCTTGATTGCTCAGAACATTCATTTGAACATTTCCGAAAAATAGTGATGGCTGAAATTTAAGAGATTTAACCGGAAGGAATCAGGCCAACCTTGAAGAGCTTTATGCATATATAGAATAAAAAAACTGCAAAAAGTACGGATAGTTCAAGTGCAGCAAACAATAAACATAATTGAGTGGACCCGCCCGATTGGATAATTTCTTCCATTTAGATAAGCCTGATAATACTTTTTTTTTGAAAGCTAAAACATGGCAAACGGATGAAGAAACCGTCGTTGATCCAATGGTCGTCGGACTAGCGTACTTGGATGAGTATATAAGGAAGATGTTGGCAAGGGAGTGGGAAGGAACGTGGCACTTACGGAAATTTGTTTTTAATGTATAAATTAGTGATTTTGAGTCCAATTTGCCAAGGAAATTGACTCCGTAAATCTGATACTCAATTTTCCTATTCCGGCCGGAAATGTAAAATTTCTTGACTACATAGTCTGGTTATTAAATAAACATCTGAAATTTTCACAAAATATGTATGTAAAAGCATCGAAATTACATATTTTTCGCGGATTACTTATTATCTAGCATGTGTATGAATAAATTATTGAACCTACGCTTTTTTTGCCTAGATTTAGTATTGTGCTAAAAATATTTTTTTCTCAAGCATATTATTTTTTTATTTCCAGGATCATTTATTTATTTTAATAATTATGGATCGGGATCACCATCGTCATAAACATTCAAAATCGAAGAAAAGTTTGGATGAGAATAGGTATTCCATTTTTTATATATGTATTTAAAAAATATTTTCAAAGGCATTCTCGTGAAAGCAAACACAAAAATGGTAGCAAGAAGCATAGTGGATCATATAAACATCGAAATGAAAAAAGACGTCATAGAAGTAGCAGCAGTAGCAGTTTAAGTTGTGAGGAAAAACGTTCACGAAAGAGGCATAGTAGGAAGAAAAAATATGATCTAGCAGATGCTACCACAAATGGAGATATAAGCGATTCAGCTGGGGTATTTTGTTTAAATTATTTTTAAAATTTAAAAATGTGATTTTAAGACATCCCAGTCGTTGGCTTCACTATTGAAGATTAATAAGATTAAGGATTCGCAAGATTCGTCGAAGCAACCGACTGCACATTGTATTAGAACTGATGAATTAAAAAATGGTCAGGATATATCAGAAGACGATACTGAACATTCTAAAGAAGATTCACCCAAAAAGACCATCCAGGCTACTAATATTCCTTTCCCTCAGGTTTGTTTTTAAAGCGTACTTATCCATTAATTTTTTAAATTAAAGTCATTCACCGGCCAAAGCTCTACTTGGTATGACATCACTATTCAACCGCTACCTCCTCCGCCTCCTCCAGTTCCTCTTCCTCCACCTTTACCATTCTCGTACTTATCTTGCATAGAGCCTCCTCCCCCTCCACCACCTCCGCCGCCAGTTGAAGCTATTCCATCCACAGGTTTTTATTTTTCAGTTTTATTAAATAAATATTTTTAGGAGTTTTGGCTTCTCCAAAGCCTTTGAGCATTCCAGCACCTGTTCCTCCACCAAAACGTTTCAGGCCATAGTATTTTTCCTTTGCTATTATATTTTTTATTAATTAATTTTAGTGTATTGAAGCCTCGTGATTTGCCAAAAATATCAGAGGGCTGGGGAGTCGGAACCGCCGATAAATACCGAATAATTGAACAAGTAGGAGAAGGAACTTATGGGCAGGTTTATAAGGCTAGCGAAGACAATCATTGTCAGTTGGTTGCTCTGAAGAAAGTTAGATTAGAAAATGAAAAAGAAGGGTTTCCTATAACTGCTGTTCGTGAGATCAAAATTCTTCGTCAATTAGACCATCCTAATATTGTCAAGCTTCTTGATATTGTCACTGGAAAAAATGCACCGGGAAGTGCTGAGCAGTCTCCAGCTCAACAATCGCCAAACATTCGAAATGATTTTATTCTTAAACAAAAGCAGCGTTCATATTTTTGCAATTTACCGTCTTCTGGTTTGTTTCTAATCAGTTTTTTTATTCAATAATATTTTAGTTGCTTCTTCTTTCTATCTTGTATTTGAGTATGTTGATCATGATCTGATGGGATTGTTAGATTCTCAACTTGTCGATCCATCGGAGTTGCAAGTTGCATCTTTAATGAAACAATTGCTGTTGGCCCTTAGTTATTGTCATATGAGAGGTTTCCTTCACCGCGACTTGAAGTGTTCAAATATTCTGATCAGCAAAAGGTTTTTTCATGCGTCTATTATTTTAAATTTCTTTTTTTAAGTGGTCAATTGAAATTAGCTGATTTCGGGCTTGCGCGTCTTTATCAAGAAAATTATAAACGACTATACACTAATCGAGTTATCACGCTTTGGTATAGACCACCTGAACTTTTGCTTGGCGAGGAGCGGTACAAATTTAAAAAGTTAACTTGTTACGATTTTAATTTATAGTTATGGACCGTGGGTCGATATTTGGAGCGCAGGGTTTGCTATTTCATAACTTTTGATGTATTTTTCTTTTTTTAGATGCATACTAGCTGAACTTTTCATCAAAAAGCCGATATTTCAGGGCCAAACCGAAATCCACCAACTTGAAGTCATCACATCATATTGCGGTTCTATATTGCCAGAAGGTTTGTTTAGAAAATTGCGAATGCTGATTAATGAATAACATTCTATTTAAGTATGGCCTGGAGTTACTGAGTTGTCAGGATGGGTATCTATTTTGTTTAATTTTTTTAATTAAAAAATACTTTTCAGGCGACTATGAGACCGCGGGGTCATAGCTCTCGAAAATTGCGAGAAAAATTTTCTTTGTAACTTGAAGAATATTTTTTTCTATTTCATTATGATCTTTTTTAGTTTACCTGCACAAGCATTGGATTTACTAGATTTACTTCTTCAATTAGACCCAACAAAGCGACCAACTGCTTCTCATGCACTAAATCATCCTTGGTTGATTAGAGTAGAACCCGAGCTCGTGCCACCATTAAAATTACCGCAGGATCAAGACTGCGTATATAGCAAATTGAGTTTTTTAAATTAAATTAAATATTTTTCGTAGCATGAAATGTGGTCAAAACGACGGAGACAACAAGTGAGGCTGAGTCTAGCATCATCAACAAGCCAACAGATTGAGCGTCGTTAATGCTAATTATATTTTTTTGTTTTGGCATGTTTTTTAATAATATTTAACAAATGAATTTTAAAATAAGTCAAAAAAATTTTTTGTTGTGTTTATTATTTACTAGTTTTAGCTATATCTTTGGGGTCAAACCTGAAGGCCTATTGACTATGAATACCTTCAAATTTTGAAAGAGGATATCGAGGTGTTTAAAAGGATTAAGGGGATAAATGCCATTATTCTCTGAAGATATGTACCTATTTCTGTATTTTAAATCTATATCACCTTCAATCACACCAAATCCATCGATATCCCCTTTAATCCCTCGATATCCCCTTTTGATATTCCCTTTCTAAAGTTGTAGGTCTTCAAGGTCAACAGTTCTATAGAGGTTGACTCACATATTTATACTTTTATACGAAATTAGTACAAATAATCTTTCACAATAATTTCAGTGTGCTACAATTTTTGTTGTGTTGATCAAAGAGATGTATGAATCAAAAATACTTTTTCAATCAAATCCGATGTTTTTAGAATGGAAAATGAAGAAGAAAATTGTGTGCTTTAAATAAAAAGGTCGCTAATTTCCATTCGTTTATTTATATATTTAAATATGTTACAAAGGACTTAAAAACAGGTTTACTCTTCTATCGTCTATATTTTTGAAATGTGTATTTGTTGTCACTCGATAATATACTCTTCTTACAATGAGGCCGAGTTAGAGGTATTTTGTTTGTTTTGGAGTTATATACTGGGTGAACTGAATCTAACATAGGTTCTTGTAAGTCTAGGCCCATGAAAGTATTGAATTGTTGTCTTATGAATAGCGGATTTCTCCAGGGTATCTGTACAAATTGATTTGTAGCTAAAGATTCAGTTTAAGATTTTAATTTTTCTTTAAAGGTGTTTTTGTTAGTTGGATGATCAATTTTTAATATTTCCTTTATTTCATCTTCAGCAGCTTCACAGCAAAGAAAGTATGAGTTTTTTAAAATATTCTGGATTTTGTATTTTCCATTGAGGTATATCTTGTTTTATAATTATAAGGACGATCTAACCGGTTAGTATTTAAAACGGTAGCTTACTAGGTTGGTGTTTAAGATCTATTGAAAGAGAAAGCGCCCAGCATTAACTGCCTGGAGATGGCTGGATCGATGTTTGATAGGAGCTAAACTTTTACCCCCTATTGCTTAATATGGGATTTGAATTTTTTACCCAATTCAACCCAGGAGATTACCTAAAATAGTGAATTGAAAATTCTATAACTTATCGAGTGACAACACCCACAGTTAATAACTATTTACGGGTAACAAACTATATCTCACTTTATTTTATGATTATTGTTAATTGTATTTTTTGTAGTTGTGATATGTATTTTCATACAATTAATATATAGTAGTAAAAATGAACCTTTGTATAGTTTATACTTTCATTTTATCATTGATATTGATTCTTAAAAGCAGTGAAAGATCAATTTAGATTATTCAGGGGTTTTTTCGCGGAGATTTTTTTCTATTGCGAGATCGATGATTTTTTACTGCTTATATCAATTTAATTTTTGAAATACATATAAATATACCATTTTTTATTTTTTTTCAAATGTATTCTTTATGGGAATGCAAACAAAGTTAAATTTACTTCGCGCATACCACACTTTCTATAAAAATATAAAAAGTATAATTTATTGACAACGCCTCTTAATTAATTTTAAGATTTCAATACTAGTACAATGAAGCAATTTGATTATTTGGTAATTGGAGGAGGATCCGGTGGGATAGCTTCTGCTAGACGTGCTAGACAATTTAAGGCGAAAGTTGGGTTAATTGAAATTGACCGTTTGGGAGGGACATGTGTATGTTTTGTTAAATTCAATATTTGTGACTTTAACGAGTTGACTTTTTCAGGTTAATGTTGGATGTGTTCCAAAAAAGGTGATGTATAATGCTGCGTGTCATGCGGAATTTTTGCGGGATCATGCTGATTATGGGTTTGAAGCTCCTCTTGTCAAATTCAATTGGAGGTTACAATTTATTCTTTAAAATCAAATAAGGTTTTTTGATTAAATTTTAGTAAATTGAAGCAAACACGCGATGAGTACATTAGACGACTTAATTCTATTTATCAAACAAATCTGGAAAAGGTATGATATTTATTGTCGATTGATATTGACTAAATTTTCAGGATGAAATCGAAATTATTCGTGGGAAGGCCAAGTTTGCTGAAGATGGTTCTGTTATTGTTCAAGGCGTTGAAGGCCAACAACAATGCAAGGGGTTTGTGTGAACATACAATTATTTTATTGTTTCAATAGTACGCACACTCTTATTGCCGTTGGTGGCACACCAATAATTCCAAATGACATTGAGGGTGCTGAGTATGGAACGGACAGTGATGGATTCTTCCGTTTTGACGATTTACCAAAGCAAGCGAAAATATTTTCCAAAAGTTTTTCTTTGATTTTAGGAAAGTGGTTGTGGTTGGAGCTGGATATATAGCAGTGGAGCTGGCAGCAATTCTGGCTGAGCTTGGTTCTGAAACATATTTGTTGATCCGTTTTGACAAAGTTCTTCGAACATTTGACGATACACTTTCGGAGGCTTTGACTAACCAGCTAAAACAAGGTCCAGTAAAGCTCATGACTCATACAAAGGTTTCATATATACTTAACCCCTTTTCAAAATTTCCAAATTAAAAGGTTAAAAAAGTTGAGAAGGACAATGTTAGCGGCAAACTGACTATTTATACCGATCAAAATGCTGTCCTAGAATCTGTTGACCAACTCATTTGGGCTATTGGAAGAAAACCGCTTACGGCTGAATTGAATCTTTCCACCGTTAAAATTGAGACAATCGAAAAGGGTTACATAAAAGTGGATGAGTACCAGAACACAACTCGCAATGGAATATATGCGATTGGCGATGTTTGCACGCCTAAATTTGAGCTTACTCCCGGTTTCTGAATCTTAAGACTTTAAATGACGGATTAACCTTAAAATTTTTCATTTCAGTTGCAATTGCAGCTGGTCGTCGGCTAGCACATCGTCTTTTTAATGGAGAGAAGGATAATCGTCTTCTTTACGAAAATATTCCTACAGTTGTCTTCAGTCATCCTCCTCTGGGAACAACTGGTCTGACAGAACGTTGGTTACTTTTCATATCTATAGACGAAATAAATCTTTATAGGTGAGGCAGTGGATAAGTTTGGGCGTGATAATATTAAAGTATACACCTCAAACTTTACTAACATGTACTTTGCGATGACGACTTATAAGGAGAAGACTATTATGGTAGTTTGATCTTTTTTTATGTTTTAATTCTTAAATATATTCCATAGAAATTGATCTGTGCAGGCAAGGACGAAAAGGTTTTTTTCATTCTCTCTTAAGTTATATTAAACAATTGGACAGGTTGTCGGAATTCACATTTTGGGAATGGGTGCAGATGAAATGCTTCAAGGTTTTGCTGTTTGTGTTCGAGCCGGTCTTACAAAGAAACAATTTGACGAGTGTGTTGTAAGTGCTAACAATAAATATCAGGTTCTAATTTTATTTTTTTGAGGCCATTCATCCGACCGCAGCAGAAGAGTTGGTTACTATGCGTTGATTATGTGTGGGAAGAGATGCTGCTCGTATTTGCCAATCTTATTTTAAAAATTGAGATTATTGCTCCTTATTTAAATGTTCATGTTATGTATAATTCATGAGCTTGTAGTAACAAAATTTGCAGTTAATTTTGACCGTTGGTATATTTATAGATTTGGTTATTCCGAAAAATTTAAGTATAAATATACATTCATTTGTATTTTCTAACTGAAGATAGTACTATTTCTAATTTTATTTAAAATCGTTTCTACTATATAGGATTCGAAAAGAAAATTTGGAAGTAAAAGTGAGGGGGAGGGAGTTACTTTTTTGGACAACTGTTAGAATTTCCGATTGAATGGAAAAGAGAAGGCATTTATTCTTTTAGTGCCTTGTTATTTATTACAGCTGTCTTTACTGCTGCTTTTTTGCTAATGCAAAAGAGCCAATTTCCCTGCAAACTCTTCAACTCATCAAAATAGGTCACTTAAGCGGCCAGAATGGCTTACGCATCTTAGCCTTCTAATGATTTTCTTGGCAATTGATTTTTGCCCAGAGTGTAACAGGCGCGGTTCTCGCTTAAATATGCTCGAGTTTTTTAAACAAATAATCGAAAATTTGTTAGGCTAATTATTAGATTTTCAGCTACGTTCGACAACCAAATGGGTTGTTCCATTTTAGGTTGTCGACTCTTCTTAAAATTATTCACTTTTTTATTTTTATTGTTAATAAATTGTTTCATCATATTAGCAGAAAATGGGTGGTCTCAAAAAGAACAGGGTCTAGCTTTATATTTTATTCAATTATTATGTTTTTGTTTTAAGCAACCGAAGGAGAGATCTTGCCTTCCGAGCCTGGATTCCCTTGCTACTCGCTCCCGCATGAGGTTTTTTAATTTAAAAATGGTTTACAAATTTTTTTTCAGAATTATACATGTTCCGGATGTATCCAGTTGCATGATACATGTGCTTGGTGTATGGATGAGGTTTATCAACTTCCATTCACCGTCTAATTTTCTTACCTAGTCTTTCAATAACCTTGCTCAATATTCTCGCTGCGATTCTGCTCAAACCTTAGCGGAGCATGGATGTGCTCAAGAATATATTGTAGACCCTAAAAGTACACTTAGAACTGTGCGGGATGAGTCTTTCAGTGAAGAAGTTGAGGATGGACAGCCAACTGTTCAATTGAGACCTCAGCATGTTGAGATTGTTATTCGTCCAAGTTGGGAAGATTTTTGAAGTATTAAATTTAAGTTTTCCTTACAGAATCCAGAGCCAGGTTCTTTGTTAATTTTCGGCAACCAAGAGACTATCCTGTTGATCTTGTGAGCTTATTCAAGAATTTGTTAAAAATCATCGAGAATTTTTAGTATTATCTTATGGATCTCTCCTATTCAATGAAGGATGACAAAGAGAAATTATCACAATTAGGCGATTTGCTTGGTTTTTTAAAATTTATTTTATAAGTCTAATTTATAAACTATTCAAGCGGATAGAATGCGTTCAATTACAAAGAATTTTCGTCTTGGATTTGGTTCATTTATTGATAAAAAGGTTATGCCGTTTGTTGACCCACGAAAGGAGAAGCAGGTAATTTTCTGAACTTTATTTAATTTTCATTTTTGCACTCGCTTATTTTTAAAAGGAATCACCATGTTCGGAAGGTTGGTTTCTTTTTTATTGGCTATAAGGATGAATCAAGATGATGTTTAATACCGATTTATCAGTGGTTATTTAAAAGGTTGTGCACCAACTTATGGGTTTCGCCATCAGATGAAGTAGGTTTCTTTCTCAGAAGATCTAAAAAAAATTTCTTTTAGAATTTCGACAAACACTGCCAAATTTGCTGTAAATATACAATTTTTTAAACTTTGTAAAGTGAAATTTTGCAGAAAGAAGTCGACCGTGCTCAAATTTCTGGAAATCTAGATGCACCGGAGGGTGGATTTGATGCTGTTATGCAGGTTAATTTTACAAAACTTATTTGCAAATCTATAGCTATTTTAAGGCAATAACATGCAACGATTCAATTGGTTGGAGAGAACGATCACGAAAAATGATAGTTTTCTCGACTGATGCAGGATTTCATTTTGCTGGTGATGGACGGGTATTAATTTTATTTAAGCAATTCTAATAATAATAATTAAAGCTTGCTGGTATTGTTACGCCAAATGACGGAGAGTGCCATTTGGACGCTGATGGTTACTACACGGTCAGTTTAGTTTTTAAGATATTAGATTTTTTTGTTAAAATGATGTTTTAAGAAATCCACGGAGTTGGACTATCCATCAATTGCTCTTCTCCATCAAAAAATTAAGGAGAAAAAGGTTGGACAATTTCATTTCATTTTATAATTTCTCATTTAGGTTAATGTGATTTTTGCAGTGACGCAGCCTAACCAAAAACTTTATCTGCAGGTTTAGTATATCAATTTTTTGGCAATTAAAAATTAATTACTTTAATAAAGTTAGTTGATGCTTTGCCTGATGTAAGGTGAGTTTTGATAAAGTTCTTACATCTATTTAATTAAATTTTCTCAAATTTAGTACAGCTGTGGGCGTTTTGGCTAATGATTCTTCTAACATCGTGACGCTCATTGAGGAGGAATATGGGCGAATTGCTGAAAAAATCATTATGGTTAGTTTGCAGTTACAAAAAACATGGCTTTTTATCTAAGGTTGACGATGCTAACCCATCAATGGGATTAAAACTTTCATATCGTTCTAAATGCATAGACGGACGAACATTGATGGATACTAATGTGTGTGATGGCGTTAAAGTTGGTGATGAGGTCGAGTTTGAAGTTACTTTGGAAGCATTACATTGTGTGCCACAACGAGATTTTGAATTACACATTGGACCATCAGGAATGGAGGAGGTGCTGCTTCTTGATGTACATGTCATATGTGACTGCGATTGTGAGAGAGAGGTAGAAAACGATCAATAAAAACTTAGTTTGATGTTTTAGATAATTCATAATGCTCCTGAATGTAACTATCATGGCGATTTGGTTAGTTCTTCGTGAATGATTTTGTTGAACTATTTTTGTTTTTGCAGGTTTGTGGCATTTGTCAGTGTGCGGAAGGTTATGTTGGTAAGTGGAGTTGAGAGTATCCCTAAATTTTTTTCAAAGGTACTCATTGCGAATGTGAGAGTGGCGGTGAGTCAGCTATAGCGTTGGAGGCAAAATGTAAAGCAACAAATGATAGGTCCTATAAGAAAATGGAATGCAATATTTACATAAATTTTTAGTTTGGTTTGTTCCGGTCGTGGAATTTGCAAATGTGGTGTTTGTTCATGCTTTCCAAGGGCCAATCCTGACGAGATAGTTTCCGGTCAATTCTGTGAGTGTGACAATTTTAATTGTCCCAGACATGATCGGTATTCTTATATATTTTTTGATACTATATTAAAATATTAACTATAGATTATTATGTGGCGGACATGGAGATTGTGTTTGTGGAACTTGTCAATGTTTACCTGGATTTACTGGACCAGCATGCGAATGTCCTATCTCACAAGAAACTTGCATAGCTCCCAATGGAAAGGTGTGCGGCGGGCATGGCGAATGTATTTGTGGAAAGTGTCATTGTTTTACAGACGAAGATGGATCGCGTTACTCAGGACCATACTGCGATATTTGTCCCGTTTGTTTTATATTTCCGAACTTCTTTTTAATTATTTTATTATCAGACTTGCCCAAGCAAATGTGTTGAATATAAGCCTTGTGTAATGTGTCAGCAGTGGCATACTGGACCATACAATGAGACAAAGTGTGAAGAATGCCCATTTGTGGTAATACCAGTTGAAGAACTACCTAAGCTGAATGTAAGTGACTCTGACAGTTGGAACGAGTGTCAGTTTGTGGATCCAACAGACGATTGCACATTTTACTTTCTCTACTACTATGATGGTGTTGATAATTTGGTAATTGAATTAAATTTTTGAATTTTCGGATTAAGTACAATTTATAACTCGGCTAACTTTAGACAGTTTGGGTGCAAGAACACAAGGATTGCCCAGCCCCATTGCCTGTACTTGTCGGTTTGATTTTACTTTTAAGATGAAACTTTGACTTAAATTAAGTTGTTCTAATCGTAATTGCCGGAATTGTTTTGCTTGGCTTATTATTGCTGCTTCTTTGGAAACTTCTTACGGTGCTATATGATAGGCGAGAGTTTGCACATTTTGAAAAGGTTTGATTAAATAATTTTTGTTAATTCGGTATAAGTATTCGGAAATTAATTCGGAATAGTACAAAGGATTTATTTATCCTAAACGAGTCAAAGTTTTTAAAGGTTTTATATCTTTAATTTTCAGGACAAGTTGAACGCTCGCTGGGAATTGGTGAGCTTTTCCTATATTTATAAATCTTACTAAAAACTTTAGAACAACAATCCTCTTTATAAACAAGCTACTACAACTTTCAAGAATCCTGTCTACACGGGTGATGTAGCTAAAAATAAGTAACAAAGAAGATCACTTTCAGTCATGTTTTAATCTTTCATTTTTCATCAACAAACAGTTTTGCCTTTTATATTCTTAATAATTTGCTTTAATCGATTAATTGGTGGCTGTATTAATGTTTTTGAAACTCAATTTTTTACTTTTTTAAGTTTAAAAACTTTAAGTCTAAAAAATTGTTCTTCAATTTTTTTTGTAAAATCTTGAAACGATTAAATGTTTCTTCGAGTTTATTTTGTAAATGTTGATTTAAAATTCATCGTTGAATTATTTTTCAATAATATTTACTGAACTTTCTTAACTTTTATCTTTACGTTTTTAGCTAAGCTAATGGTGAAATCATGATTGAATTTTGCATGGTTGGTAATTCTTGAAATTGTATTGCTTGGTTTACTATTGGCTTTCTTTTCTGGTTTTTTTTAGATTTTTAAAAATTTTCTAAAAATTATTTTTTAAATAGCTTGTTTGTATAGCTCCTATTCGATGGCTCTTTCTTTGGCAACATTTGGATTAAATGGTTTATTTTTTATTTTTAATTACTAGAATTAGGCCCTGGTTTAGTTTATGAGTCCAATAAACATTTACGGGGCGATAGTATAGTTTAATGAGTCTTATGAAACATTCTGAGGGCTCTGGTTTAGTTTATGAGTCTTTGAATCTTTATGTACCAATGAGTTTGAGTCCAATGTCTCAATTTGCATTTTTAATTTTAAAGGATGATGCTGATGTGTGCTTCAACAACAATCACACCTCAGAAGGGTCTTAAACATCAACAGCTACATGAAGTCACGTTATTGAGAGGTGTTTTTAATGAGAATTGGACTGCAGAAAATTGGTGATGAATTACAAAGATGAGAGAAGCTAAAAAATGTGGCAAAGATGCTTCCGCCACATTTAAAGGTCCTGAAAAATTTTTTAATGAAATATTTTTTGTTATTTTTAGTGCTTTTCCGTTTCGAGTCGATTTTTTGAGGATTTTTTTCAAGTAAAAAATGTTATCAAAACAGAACGAAATCTTAGAAGAAAAACGGAAAAGCACAATTAAGCCACTTGTAAGAAAAGGATTTTTGCGGCTTCGTTTAGAGGAAAGCAAAAAGCCTTTTCTTTACAAGTGGTATTTTTAATCACATTATTTTTTTGTTGGTTAAACATTATTTTGGGGCTTCCCCCCTCAACCCCGGGTTTCCCCAACACCCAACTCTTCCAAGCTCCGAGAGCTTCAGACACTCCAAAATTTCCAAAACCGATCGAACCTGACGACCTACTTTTATGTAAAAATCCGAACTTTTTCTATAATGAAACTCCCAAATGCAAACCAGCACTTAGTTTTAATACCACTCCAAACTGAATTTTCAAAGAATCCTCTCCATAGGTTCAGGCTTTCATACCTCCGAGTTATATCCAAAGGCACGGGTTGTTATTCAATAGGTGTAGACAGTAGGGCACTTAGACCTTAGATTTGATTAGAACCCCCCCCCCCCTTCCCGCACTTCATCGGCAACTTCAACTGCTCCTGCCACCCGTCTACAACTTCAACTGCTCCTACTGGCCGTCTACAACTTCAACTGCTCCTGCCAGACGTCTACAACTTCAACTGCTCCTGCCAGACGTCTACAACTTCTCTTGGACCTACTCTAATGACCCCTGGGCCCCACTCGGTACTCTAATGAACTCCCGGGTCCAACATGGTCCTCTACTGTCTATACCCATTTTATAAGACCCCTGTCTTCACCAATCCCAAGTCTGACCCAAATGTCACTCCCCAAAATGCCCCGGACAAAACGTCACTCCCCGAAATGCCCCGGACAAAACGTCACTCCCCAAAATGCCCCGGACAAAACGTCACTTCCCAAAACGCCCCGGACAAAACGTCACTCCCCAATTCGCCCCGGACAAAACGTCACTCCCCAATTCGCCCACACTAAAAATGACCCGCACTGAAAATCCCGCACTGAACTGACCGACCCCCTTTTTAAAAAATATCTCTCCATAGGTTCAGGCTTTCATACCTCCGAGTTATATCCAAAGGCACGGGTTGTTATTCAATAGGTGTAGACAGTAGGGCACTTAGACCTTAGATTTGATTAGAACCCCCCCCTTCCCGCACTTCATCGGCAACTTCAACTGCTCCTGCCACCCGTCTACAACTTCAACTGCTCCTACTGGCCGTCTACAACTTCAACTGCTCCTGCCAGACGTCTACAACTTC
Organism: Meloidogyne incognita; assembly: GCA_036172945.1. NCBI lineage: Eukaryota > Metazoa > Nematoda > Chromadorea > Rhabditida > Meloidogynidae > Meloidogyne > Meloidogyne incognita. The sequence continues at coordinate 12,154,552 of JARQAC010000002.1, forward strand.
AACTGCTCCTGCCAGACGTCTACAACTTCTCTTGGACCTACTCTAATGACCCCTGGGCCCCACTCGGTACTCTAATGAACTCCCGGGTCCAACATGGTCCTCTACTGTCTATACCCATTTTATAAGACCCCTGTCTTCCACCAATCCCAAGTCTGACCCAAATGTCACTCCCCAAAATGCCCCGGACAAAACGTCACTCCCCGAAATGCCCCGGACAAAACGTCACTCCCCAAAATGCCCCGGACAAAACGTCACTTCCCAAAACGCCCCGGACAAAACGTCACTCCCCAATTCGCCCCGGACAAAACGTCACTCCCCAATTCGCCCACACTAAAAATGACCCGCACTGAAAATCCCGCACTGAACTGACCGACCCCCCTTTTTAAAAAATATCTCTCCATAGGTTCAGGCTTTCATACCTCCGAGTTATATCCAAAGGCACGGGTTGTTATTCAATAGGTGTAGACAGTAGGGCACTTAGACCTTAGATTTGATTAGAACCCCCCCCCCTTCCCGCACTTCAACGGTCCTTCTACAACTTCAACTGCTCCTGCCACCCGTCTACAACTTCAACTGCTCCTACTGGCCGTCTACAACTTCAACTGCTCCTGCCAGACGTCTACAACTTCAACTGCTCCTGCCAGACGTCTACAACTTCTCTTGGACCTACTCTAATGACCCCTGGGCCCCACTCGGTACTCTAATGAACTCCCGGGTCCAACATGGTCCTCTACTGTCTATACCCATTTTATAAGACCCCTGTCTTCCACCTATCCCAAGTCTGACCCAAATGTCACTCCCCAAAATGCCCCGGACAAAACGTCACTCCCCGAAATGCCCCGGACAAAACGTCACTCCCCAAAATGCCCCGGACAAAACGTCACTTCCCAAAACGCCCCGGACAAAACGTCACTCCCCAATTCGCCCCACAGACAAAACGTCACTCCCCAATTCGCCCACACTAAAAATGACCCGCACTGAAAATCCCGCACTGAACTGACCGACCCCCCTTTTTAAAAAATATCTCTCCATAGGTTCAGGCTTTCATACCTCCGAGTTATATCCAAAGGCACGGGTTGTTATTCAATAGGTGTAGACAGTAGGGCACTTAGACCTTAGATTTGATTAGAACCCCCCCCTTCCCGCACTTCATCGGCAACTTCAACTGCTCCTGCCACCCGTCTACAACTTCAACTGCTCCTACTGGCCGTCTACAACTTCAACTGCTCCTGCCAGACGTCTACAACTTCAACTGCTCCTGCCAGACGTCTACAACTTCTCTTGGACCTACTCTAATGACCCCTGGGCCCCACTCGGTACTCTAATGAACTCCCGGGTCCAACATGGTCCTCTACTGTCTATACCCATTTTATAAGACCCCTGTCTTCCACCTATCCCAAGTCTGACCCAAATGTCACTCCCCAAAATGCCCCGGACAAAACGTCACTCCCCGAAATGCCCCGGACAAAACGTCACTCCCCAAAATGCCCCGGACAAAACGTCACTTCCCAAAACGCCCCGGACAAAACGTCACTCCCCAATTCGCCCCGGACAAAACGTCACTCCCCAATTCGCCCACACTAAAAATGACCCGCACTGAAAATCCCGCACTGAACTGACCGACCCCCCTTTTAAAAAATATCTCTCCATAGGTTCAGGCTTTCATACCTCCGAGTTATATCCAAAGGCACGGGTTGTTATTCAATAGGTGTAGACAGTAGGGCACTTAGACCTTAGATTTGATTAGAACCCCCCCTTCCCGCACTTCATCGGCAACTTCAACTGCTCCTGCCACCCGTCTACAACTTCAACTGCTCCTACTGGCCGTCTACAACTTCAACTGCTCCTGCCAGACGTCTACAACTTCAACTGCTCCTGCCAGACGTCTACAACTTCTCTTGGACCTACTCTAATGACCCCTGGGCCCCACTCGGTACTCTAATGAACTCCCGGGTCCAACATGGTCCTCTACTGTCTATACCCATTTTATAAGACCCCTGTCTTCACCAATCCCAAGTCTGACCCAAATGTCACTCCCCAAAATGCCCCGGACAAAACGTCACTCCCCGAAATGCCCCGGACAAAACGTCACTCCCCAAAATGCCCCGGACAAAACGTCACTTCCCAAAACGCCCCGGACAAAACGTCACTCCCCAATTCGCCCACGGACAAAACGTCACTCCCCAATTCGCCCACACTAAAAATGACCCGCACTGAAAATCCCGCACTGAACTGACCGACCCCCCTTTTTAAAAAATATCTCTCCATAGGTTCAGGCTTTCATACCTCCGAGTTATATCCAAAGGCACGGGTTGTTATTCAATAGGTGTAGACAGTAGGGCACTTAGACCTTAGATTTGATTAGAACCCCCCCCTTCCCGCACTTCATCGGCAACTTCAACTGCTCCTGCCACCCGTCTACAACTTCAACTGCTCCTACTGGCCGTCTACAACTTCAACTGCTCCTGCCAGACGTCTACAACTTCAACTGCTCCTGCCAGACGTCTACAACTTCTCTTGGACCTACTCTAATGACCCCTGGGCCCCACTCGGTACTCTAATGAACTCCCGGGTCCAACATGGTCCTCTACTGTCTATACCCATTTTATAAGACCCCTGTCTCCACCAATCCCAAGTCTGACCCAAATGTCACTCCCCAAAATGCCCCGGACAAAACGTCACTCCCCGAAATGCCCCGGACAAAACGTCACTCCCCAAAATGCCCCGGACAAAACGTCACTTCCCAAAACGCCCCGGACAAAACGTCACTCCCCAATTCGCCCCGGACAAAACGTCACTCCCCAATTCGCCCACACTAAAAATGACCCGCACTGAAAATCCCGCACTGAACTGACCGACCCCCCTTTTTAAAAAATATCTCTCCATAGGTTCAGGCTTTCATACCTCCGAGTTATATCCAAAGGCACGGGTTGTTATTCAATAGGTGTAGACAGTAGGGCACTTAGACCTTAGATTTGATTAGAACCCCCCCCTTCCCGCACTTCATCGGCAACTTCAACTGCTCCTGCCACCCGTCTACAACTTCAACTGCTCCTACTGGCCGTCTACAACTTCAACTGCTCCTGCCAGACGTCTACAACTTCAACTGCTCCTGCCAGACGTCTACAACTTCTCTTGGACCTACTCTAATGACCCCTGGGCCCCACTCGGTACTCTAATGAACTCCCGGGTCCAACATGGTCCTCTACTGTCTATACCCATTTTATAAGACCCCTGTCTTCACCAATCCCAAGTCTGACCCAAATGTCACTCCCCAAAATGCCCCGGACAAAACGTCACTCCCCGAAATGCCCCGGACAAAAGTCACTCCCCAAAATGCCCCGGACAAAACGTCACTTCCCAAAACGCCCCGGACAAAACGTCACTCCCCAATTCGCCCCGGACAAAACGTCACTCCCCAATTCGCCCACACTAAAAATGACCCGCACTGAAAATCCCGCACTGAACTGACCGACCCCCCTTTTTAAAAAATATCTCTCCATAGGTTCAGGCTTTCATACCTCCGAGTTATATCCAAAGGCACGGGTTGTTATTCAATAGGTGTAGACAGTAGGGCACTTAGACCTTAGATTTGATTAGAACCCCCCCCCCCTTCCCGCACTTCATCGGCAACTTCAACTGCTCCTGCCACCCGTCTACAACTTCAACTGCTCCTACTGGCCGTCTACAACTTCAACTGCTCCTGCCAGACGTCTACAACTTCAACTGCTCCTGCCAGACGTCTACAACTTCTCTTGGACCTACTCTAATGACCCCTGGGCCCCACTCGGTACTCTAATGAACTCCCGGGTCCAACATGGTCCTCTACTGTCTATACCCATTTTATAAGACCCCTGTCTTCACCAATCCCAAGTCTGACCCAAATGTCACTCCCCAAAATGCCCCGGACAAAACGTCACTCCCCGAAATGCCCCGGACAAAACGTCACTCCCCAAAATGCCCCGGACAAAACGTCACTTCCCAAAACGCCCCGGACAAAACGTCACTCCCCAATTCGTCCCACGGACAAAACGTCACTCCCCAATTCGCCCACACTAAAAATGACCCGCACTGAAAATCCCGCACTGAACTGACCGACCCCCCTTTTTAAAAAATATCTCTCCATAGGTTCAGGCTTTCATACCTCCGAGTTATATCCAAAGGCACGGGTTGTTATTCAATAGGTGTAGACAGTAGGGCACTTAGACCTTAGATTTGATTAGAACCCCCCCCCCCCCCTTCCCGCACTTCATCGGTCCTTCTACAACTTCAACTGCTCCTGCCACCCGTCTACAACTTCAACTGCTCCTACTGGCCGTCTACAACTTCAACTGCTCCTGCCAGACGTCTACAACTTCAACTGCTCCTGCCAGACGTCTACAACTTCTCTTGGACCTACTCTAATGACCCCTGGGCCCCACTCGGTACTCTAATGAACTCCCGGGTCCAACATGGTCCTCTACTGTCTATACCCATTTTATAAGACCCCTGTCTTCACCAATCCCAAGTCTGACCCAAATGTCACTCCCCAAAATGCCCCGGACAAAACGTCACTCCCCGAAATGCCCCGGACAAAACGTCACTCCCCAAAATGCCCCGGACAAAACGTCACTTCCCAAAACGCCCCGGACAAAACGTCACTCCCCAATTCGCCCCGGACAAAACGTCACTCCCCAATTCGCCCACACTAAAAATGACCCGCACTGAAAATCCCGCACTGAACTGACCGACCCCCCTTTTTAAAAAATATCTCTCCATAGGTTCAGGCTTTCATACCTCCGAGTTATATCCAAAGGCACGGGTTGTTATTCAATAGGTGTAGACAGTAGGGCACTTAGACCTTAGATTTGATTAGACCCCCCCCCCCCCCCTTCCCGCACTTCATCGGCAACTTCAACTGCTCCTGCCACCCGTCTACAACTTCAACTGCTCCTACTGGCCGTCTACAACTTCAACTGCTCCTGCCAGACGTCTACAACTTCAACTGCTCCTGCCAGACGTCTACAACTTCTCTTGGACCTACTCTAATGACCCCTGGGCCCCACTCGGTACTCTAATGAACTCCCGGGTCCAACATGGTCCTCTACTGTCTATACCCATTTTATAAGACCCCTGTCTTCACCAATCCCAAGTCTGACCCAAATGTCACTCCCCAAAATGCCCCGGACAAAACGTCACTCCCCGAAATGCCCCGGACAAAACGTCACTCCCCAAAATGCCCCGGACAAAACGTCACTTCCCAAAACGCCCCGGACAAAACGTCACTCCCCAATTCGCCCCGGACAAAACGTCACTCCCCAATTCGCCCACACTAAAAATGACCCGCACTGAAAATCCCGCACTGAACTGACCGACCCCCCTTTTTAAAAAATATCTCTCCATAGGTTCAGGCTTTCATACCTCCGAGTTATATCCAAAGGCACGGGTTGTTATTCAATAGGTGTAGACAGTAGGGGAAACTAGACCCCCCAAATGACCCCCCAACCCCCCCCCCCCAGTTGTTCCCAAGAAGTGGGGTATCCCCAGTATCCCCCCAATTAAAGACCCCCACCCAGTAGACCCCCCAATTCCCCCCCACACCACACCAACTCCCCCAGTAGACCCCCCCATTCGCCAGTATACCCCCCAGTAGACCCCCCAAATGACCCCCCCCCAGACAAAATATGTCACTCCCCAATTCGTCCATAGGTTCAGGCTTTCATACCTCCGAGTTATATCCAAAGGCACGGGTTGTTATTCAATAGGTGTAGACAGTAGGGGAAACTAGACCCCCCAAATGCCCCCCCAGTTGTTCCCAAGAAGTGGGGTATCCCCCAGTATCCCCCCAATTAAAGCCCCCCCACCCAGTAGACCCCCCAATTACCCCCCAAATTACACCAAATCTCCCAGTAGACCCCCCAATTCTCCAGTATACCCCCCAGTAGACCCCCAAATGACCCCCCCCCCCCCCCCCCCAGACAAAATATGTCACTCCCCAATTCGTCCATAGGTTCAGGCTTTCATACCTCCGAGTTATATCCAAAGGCACGGGTTGTTATTCAATAGGTGTAGACAGTAGGGCACTTAGACCTTAGATTTGATTAGAACCCCCCCCCCCTTCCCGCACTTCATCGGCAACTTCAACTGCTCCTGCCACCCGTCTACAACTTCAACTGCTCCTACTGGCCGTCTACAACTTCAACTGCTCCTGCCAGACGTCTACAACTTCAACTGCTCCTGCCAGACGTCTACAACTTCTCTTGGACCTACTCTAATGACCCCTGGGCCCCACTCGGTACTCTAATGAACTCCCGGGTCCAACATGGTCCTCTACTGTCTATACCCATTTTATAAGACCCCTGTCTTCACCAATCCCAAGTCTGACCCAAATGTCACTCCCCAAAATGCCCCGGACAAAACGTCACTCCCCGAAATGCCCCGGACAAAACGTCACTCCCCAAAATGCCCCGGACAAAACGTCACTTCCCAAAACGCCCCGGACAAAACGTCACTCCCCAATTCGCCCCGGACAAAACGTCACTCCCCAATTCGCCCACACTAAAAATGACCCGCACTGAAAATCCCGCACTGAACTGACCGACCCCCCTTTTTAAAAAATATCTCTCCATAGGTTCAGGCTTTCATACCTCCGAGTTATATCCAAAGGCACGGGTTGTTATTCAATAGGTGTAGACAGTAGGGGAAACTAGACCCCCCAAATGACCCCCCAACCCCCCCCCCCAGTTGTTCCCAAGAAGTGGGGTATCCCCCAGTATCCCCCCAATTAAAGACCCCCCCCCCAGTCGACCCCCCCATTACCCCCCAAATTACACCAAATCTCCCAGTAGACCCCCCAATTCTCCAGTATACCCCCCAGTAGACCCCCCAAATGACCCCCCCCCCCCCCCCCCCAGACAAAATATGTCACTCCCCAATTCGTCCATAGGTTCAGGCTTTCATACCTCCGAGTTATATCCAAAGGCACGGGTTGTTATTCAATAGGTGTAGACAGTAGGGGAAACTAGGCCCCCCAAATGACCCCCCACCCCCCCCAGTTGTTCCCAAGAAGTGGGGTATCCACCAGTATCCCCACAATTAAAGACCCCCAACCCAGTAGACCCCCCAATTACCCCCAAATTACACCAAATCTCCCAGTAGACCCCCCAATTCTCCAGTATACCCCCAGTACACCCCCCAAATGCCCCCCCCCCCCCCCCCAGACAAAATATGTCACTCCCCAATTCGTCCATAGGTTCAGGCTTTCATACCTCCGAGTTATATCCAAAGGCACGGGTTGTTATTCAATAGGTGTAGACAGTAGGGGAAACTAGACCCCCCAAATGACCCCCCAACCCCCCCCCAGTTGTTCCCAAGAAGTGGGGTATCCCCCAGTATCCCCCCAATTAAAGACCCCCACCCAGTAGACCCCCCAATTACCCCCCAAATTACACCAAATCTCCCAGTAGACCCCCCAATTCTCCAGTATACCCCCCAGTAGACCCCCCAAATGACCCCCCCCCCCCCCCAGACAAAATATGTCACTCCCCAATTCGTCCATAGGTTCAGGCTTTCATACCTCCGAGTTATATCCAAAGGCACGGGTTGTTATTCAATAGGTGTAGACAGTAGGGGAAACTAGACCCCCCAAATGACCCCCCAACCCCCCCCGTTGTTCCCAAGAAGTGGGGTATCCCCCAGTATCCCCCCAATTAAAGACCCCCACCCAGTAGACCCCCCAATTACCCCCAAATTACACCAAATCTCCCAGTAGACCCCCCAATTCTCCAGTATACCCCCCAGTAGACCCCCCAACTGACAACCCCACCCCCCCCCCAGACAAAATATGTCACTCCCCAATTCGTCCATAGGTTCAGGCTTTCATACCTCCGAGTTATATCCAAAGGCACGGGTTGTTATTCAATAGGTGTAGACAGTAGGGGAAACTAGACCCCCCAAATGACCCCCCACCCCCCCCAGTTGTTCCCAAGAAGTGGGGTATCCCCCAGTATCCCCCCAATTAAAGACCCCCACCCAGTAGACCCCCCAGTTCCCCCCCACATTACACCAAACCTCCCAGTAGACCCCCCAATCCTCCAGTACCCCCCCCAGTAGACCCCCCAAATGACCCCCCCCCCACACAAAATATGTCACTCCCCAACTCGTCCAGAGGTTCAGGCTCTCATACCTCCGAGTTATACCCAAAGGCACGGGTTGTTATTCAATAGGTGTAGACAGTAGGGGAAACTAGACCCCCAAATGACCCCCCAACCCCCCCCCCAGTTGTTCCCAAGAAGTGGGGTATCCCCCAGTATCCCCCCAATTAAAGACCCCCCACCCAGTAGACCCCCCAATTACCCCCCAAATTACACCAAATCTCCCAGTAGACCCCCCAATTCTCCAGTATACCCCCAGTAGACCCCCCAAATGACCCCCCCCCCCCCCCCCAGACAAAATATGTCACTCCCCAATTCGTCCATAGGTTCAGGCTTTCATACCTCCGAGTTATATCCAAAGGCACGGGTTGTTATTCAATAGGTGTAGACAGTAGGGGAAACTAGACCCCCCAAATGAGCCCCCACCCCCCCCCAGTTGTTCCCACGAAGTGGGGTCCCCCCCCGCACCCCCCCCATTAAAGACCCCCCACCCAGTCGACCCCCCAATTACCCCCCAAATTACACCAAATCTCCCAGTAGACCCCCCAATTCTCCAGTATACCCCCCAGTAGACCCCCCAAATGACCCCCCCCAGACAAAATATGTCACTCCCCAATTCGTCCATAGGTTCAGGCTTTCATACCTCCGAGTTATATCCAAAGGCACGGGTTGTTATTCAATAGGTGTAGACAGTAGGGGAAACTAGACCCCCCAAATGACCCCCCAACCCCCCCCCCAGTTGTTCCCAAGAAGTGGGGTATCCCCCAGTATCCCCCCAATTAAAGACCCCCACCCAGTAGACCCCCCAATTACCCCCCAAATTACACCAAATCTCCCAGTAGACCCCCCAATTCTCCAGTATACCCCCCAGTAGACCCCCCCCACGACCCCCCCCCCCCCCCCCCCCAGACAAAATATGTCACTCCCCAATTCGTCCATAGGTTCAGGCTTTCATACCTCCGAGTTATATCCAAAGGCACGGGTTGTTATTCAATAGGTGTAGACAGTAGGGGAAACTAGACCCCCCAAATGACCCCCACCCCCCCCCAGTTGTTCCCAAGAAGTGGGGTATCCCCCAGTATCCCCCCAATTAAAGACCCCCCACCCAGTAGACCCCCCAATTACCCCCCAAATTACACCAAATCTCCCAGTAGACCCCCCAATTCTCCAGTATACCCCCCAGTAGACCCCCCAAATGACCCCCCCCCCCAGACAAAATATGTCACTCCCCAATTCGTCCATAGGTTCAGGCTTTCATACCTCCGAGTTATATCCAAAGGCACGGGTTGTTATTCAATAGGTGTAGACAGTAGGGGAAACTAGACCCCCCAAATGACCCCCCCACCCCCCCCCCAGTTGTTCCCAAGAAGTGGGGTATCCCCCAGTATCCCCCAATTAAAGACCCCCACCCAGTAGACCCCCCAATTACCCCCAAATTACACCAAATCTCCCAGTAGACCCCCCAATTCTCCAGTATACCCCCAGTAGACCCCCCAAATGACCCCCCCAGACAAAATATGTCACTCCCCAATTCGTCCATAGGTTCAGGCTTTCATACCTCCGAGTTATATCCAAAGGCACGGGTTGTTATTCAATAGGTGTAGACAGTAGGGGAAACTAGACCCCCCAAATGACCCCCCAACCCCCCCAGTTGTTCCCAAGAAGTGGGGTATCCCCCAGTATCCCCCCAATTAAAGACCCCCCACCCAGTAGACCCCCCAATTACCCCCCAAATTACACCAAATCTCCCAGTAGACCCCCCAATTCTCCAGTATACCCCCAGTAGACCCCCAAATGACCCCCCCCCCAGACAAAAAATGTCACTCCCCCATTCGTCCACAGGGTCCGGCCTTCATCCCCCCGCGCTATATCCACAGGCACGGGTTGTTATTCAATAGGTGTAGACAGTAGGGGAAACTAGACCCCCCAAATGACCCCCCAACCCCCCCCAGTTGTTCCCAAGAAGTGGGGTATCCCCCAGTATCCCCCAATTAAAGACCCCCACCCAGTAGACCCCCCAATTACCCCCAAATTACACCAAATCTCCCAGTAGACCCCCAATTCTCCAGTATACCCCCCAGTAGACCCCCCAAATGCCCCCCCCCAGACAAAATATGTCACTCCCCAATTCGTCCATAGGTTCAGGCTTTCATACCTCCGAGTTATATCCAAAGGCACGGGTTGTTATTCAATAGGTGTGGACAGTAGGGAAACTAGACCCCCCAAATGACCCCCCAACCCCCCCAGTTGTTCCCAAGAAGTGGGGTATCCCCCAGTATCCCCCCAATTAAAGACCCCCACCCAGTAGACCCCCCAATTACCCCCCAAATTACACCAAATCTCCCAGTAGACCCCCCAATTCTCCAGTATACCCCCCAGTAGACCCCCCAAATGACCCCCCCAACCCCCCCCCCCCCCAGACAAAATATGTCACTCCCCAATTCGTCCATAGGTTCAGGCTTTCATCCCTCCGAGTTATATCCAAAGGCACGGGTTGTTATTCAATAGGTGTAGACAGTAGGGGAAACTAGACCCCCAAATGACCCCCAACCCCCCCCAGTTGTTCCAAAGAAGTGGGGTATCCCCCAGTATCCCCCAATTAAAGACCCCCACCCAGTAGACCCCCCAATTACCCCCCAAATTACACCAAATCTCCCAGTAGACCCCCCAATTCTCCAGTATACCCCCCCGTAGACCCCCCCCAAAAAGCCCCCCCCCACGCCCCCCCCCCCCAGACAAAATATGTCACTCCCCAATTCGTCCATAGGTTCAGGCTTTCATACCTCCGAGTTATATCCAAAGGCACGGGTTGTTATTCAATAGGTGTAGACAGTAGGGGAAACTAGACCCCCCAAATGACCCCCCAACCCCCCCCCCCCAGTTGTTCCCAAGAAGTGGGGTATCCCCCAGTATCCCCCCAATTAAAGACCCCCCACCCAGTAGACCCCCCAATTACCCCCAAATTACACCAAATCTCCCAGTAGACCCCCCAATTCTCCAGTATACCCAGTAGACCCCCCCCCCCCCCCCCCCCAGACAAAATATGTCACTCCCCAATTCGTCCATAGGTTCAGGCTTTCATACCTCCGAGTTATATCCAAAGGCACGGGTTGTTATTCAATAGGTGTAGACAGTAGGGGAAACTAGACCCCCCAAATGACCCCCCAACCCCCCCCAGTTGTTCCCAAGAAGTGGGGTATCCCCCAGTATCCCCCCAATTAAAGACCCCCACCCAGTAGACCCCCCAATTACCCCCAAATTACACCAAATCTCCCAGTAGACCCCCCAATTCTCCAGTATACCCCCCAGTAGACCCCCCAAATGACCCCCAGTAGACCCCCCAGACAAAATATGTCACTCCCCAATTCGTCCATAGGTTCAGGCTTTCATACCTCCGAGTTATATCCAAAGGCACGGGTTGTTATTCAATAGGTGTAGACAGTAGGGGAAACTAGACCCCCCAAATGACCCCCCAACCCCCCCAGTTGTTCCCAAGAAGTGGGGTATCCCCCAGTATCCCCCCAATTAAAGACCCCCACCCAGTAGACCCCCCAATTACCCCCCAAATTACACCAAATCTCCCAGCAGACCCCCCAATTCTCCAGTATACCCCCCAGTAGCCCCCCCAAATGCCCCCCCCCCCCAGACGACATATGTCACTCCCCAATTCGTCCATAGGTTCAGGCTTTCATACCTCCGAGTTATATCCAAATGCACGGGTTGTTATTCAATAGGTGTAGACAGTAGGGGGAAACTAGACCCCCCAGATGACCCCCCCACCCCCCCCCCAGTTGTTCCCAAGAAGTGGGGTATCCCCCAGTATCCCCCCAATTAAAGCCCCCCCACCCAGTAGACCCCCCAATTACCCCCAAATTACACCAAATCTCCCAGTAGACCCCCCCATTCTCCAGTATACCCCCCCGTAGACCCCCCAAATGACCCCCCCCCCCCCCCCCCCCAGACAAAATATGTCACTCCCCCAATTCGTCCATAGGTTCAGGCTTTCATACCTCCGAGTTATATCCAAAGGCACGGGTTGTTATTCAATAGGTGTAGACAGTAGGGGAAACTAGACCCCCCAAAACACCCCCCAACCCCCCCCCCCCCCAGTTGTTCCCAAGAAGTGGGGTATCCCCCAGTATCCCCCAATTAAAGACCCCCCACCCAGTAGACCCCCCAATTACCCCCCAAATTACACCAAATCTCCCAGTAGACCCCCCAATTCTCCAGTATACCCCCCAGTAGACCCCCCAAATGACCCCCCCCCCCAGACAAAATATGTCACTCCCCAATTCGTCCATAGGTTCAGGCTTTCATACCTCCGAGTTATATCCAAAGGCACGGGTTGTTATTCAATAGGTGTAGACAGTAGGGGAAACTAGACCCCCCAAATGACCCCCCAACCCCCCCCAGTTGTTCCCAAGAAGTGGGGTATCCCCAGTATCCCCCCAATTAAAGACCCCCCACCCAGTAGACCCCCCAATTACCCCCCAAATTACACCAAATCTCCCAGTAGACCCCCCAATTCTCCAGTATACCCCCAGTAGACCCCCAAATGACCCCCCCCCCCCCCCAGACAAAATATGTCACTCCCCAATTCGTCCATAGGTTCAGGCTTTCATACCTCCGAGTTATATCCAAAGGCACGGGTTGTTATTCAATAGGTGTAGACAGTAGGGAAACTAGACCCCCCAAATGACCCCCAACCCCCCCAGTTGTTCCCAAGAAGTGGGGTATCCCCCAGTATCCCCCCAATTAAAGACCCCCACCCAGTAGACCCCCAATTACCCCCAAATTACACCAAATCTCCCAGTAGACCCCCCAATTCTCCAGTATACCCCCAGTAGACCCCCCAAATGACCCCCCCCCCCCAGACAAAATATGTCACTCCCCAATTCGTCCATAGGTTCAGGCTTTCATACCTCCGAGTTATATCCAAAGGCACGGGTTGTTATTCAATAGGTGTAGACAGTAGGGGAAACTAGACCCCCCAAATGACCCCCCCACCCCCCCCCCCAGTTGTTCCCAAGAAGTGGGGTATCCCCCAGTATCCCCCCAATTAAAGACCCCCCACCCAGTAGACCCCCCAATTACCCCCCAAATTACACCAAATCTCCCAGTAGACCCCCCAATTCTCCAGTATACCCCCCAGTAGACCCCCCAAATGACCCCCCCCCCAGACAAAATATGTCACTCCCCCAATTCGTCCATAGGTTCAGGCTTTCATACCTCCGAGTTATATCCAAAGGCACGGGTTGTTATTCAATAGGTGTAGACAGTAGGGAAACTAGACCCCCAAATGACCCCCCAACCCCCCCCCCAGTTGTTCCCAAGAAGTGGGGTATCCCCCAGTATCCCCCAATTAAAGCCCCCCCACCCAGTAGACCCCCCAATTACCCCCCAAATTACACCAAATCTCCCAGTAGACCCCCCAATTCTCCAGTATACCCCCCAGTAGACCCCCCAAATGACCCCCAGTAGACCCCCCCCAGACAAAATATGTCACTCCCCCAATTCGTCCATAGGTTCAGGCTTTCATACCTCCGAGTTATATCCAAAGGCACGGGTTGTTATTCAATAGGTGTAGACAGTAGGGGAAACTAGACCCCCCAAATGACCCCCCAACCCCCCCCCAGTTGTTCCCAAGAAGTGGGGTATCCCCCAGTATCCCCCAATTAAAGACCCCCCACACAGTAGACCCCCCAATTACCCCCCAAATTACACCAAATCTCCCAGTAGACCCCCCAATTCTCCAGTATACCCCCCAGTAGACCCCCCAAATGACCCCCCCCCCAGACAAAATATGTCACTCCCCAATTCGTCCATAGGTTCAGGCTTTCATACCTCCGAGTTATATCCAAAGGCACGGGTTGTTATTCAATAGGTGTAGACAGTAGGGGAAACTAGACCCCCCAAATGACCCCCCCCCCCCCCCCCAGTTGTTCCCACGAAGTGGGGTATCCCCCAGTATCCCCCCAATTAAAGGCCCCCCACCCAGTAGACCCCCCAATTACCCCCCAAATTACACCAAATCTCCCAGTAGACCCCCCAATTCTCCAGTATACCCCCCAGTAGACCCCCCAAAGACCCCCCCCCCCCCCCCAGACAAAATATGTCACTCCCCAATTCGTCCATAGGTTCAGGCTTTCATACCTCCGAGTTATATCCAAAGGCACGGGTTGTTATTCAATAGGTGTAGACAGTAGGGGAAACTAGACCCCCAAATGACCCCCAACCCCCCCCAGTTGTTCCCAAGAAGTGGGGTATCCCCCAGTATCCCCCCAATTAAAGACCCCCCACCCAGTAGACCCCCAATTACCCCCAAATTACACCAAATCTCCCAGTAGACCCCCCAATTCTCCAGTATACCCCCAGTAGACCCCCCAAATGACCCCCCCCCCAGACAAAATATGTCACTCCCCAATTCGTCCATAGGTTCAGGCTTTCATACCTCCGAGTTATATCCAAAGGCACGGGTTGTTATTCAATAGGTGTAGACAGTAGGGGAAACTAGACCCCCCAAATGAGCCCCCAACCCCCCCCAGTTGTTCCCAAGAAGTGGGGTATCCCCCAGTATCCCCCCAATTAAAGACCCCCCACCCAGTAGACCCCCAATTACCCCCCAAATTACACCAAATCTCCCAGTAGACCCCCCAATTCTCCAGTATACCCCCCAGTAGACCCCCCAAATGCCCCCCCCCCCCAGACAAAATATGTCCCTCCCCAATTCGTCCATAGGTTCAGGCTTTCATACCTCCGAGTTATATCCAAAGGCACGGGTTGTTATTCAATAGGTGTAGACAGTAGGGGAAACTAGACCCCCCAAATGACCCCCAACCCCCCCCCCCCAGTTGTTCCCAAGAAGTGGGGTATCCCCCAGTATCCCCCCAATTAAAGACCCCCACCCAGTAGACCCCCAATTACCCCCCAAATTACACCAAATCTCCCAGTAGACCCCCCAATTCTCCAGTATACCCCCCAGTAGACCCCCAAATGACCCCCCCCCCAGACAAAATATGTCACTCCCCCAATTCGTCCATAGGTTCAGGCTTTCATACCTCCGAGTTATATCCAAAGGCACGGGTTGTTATTCAATAGGTGTAGACAGTAGGAAACTAGACCCCCAAATGACCCCCCCACCCCCCCCAGTTGTTCCCAAGAAGTGGGAGTATCCCCCAGTATCCCCCCAATTAAAGACCCCCCACCCAGTAGACCCCCAATTACCCCCCAAATTACACCAAATCTCCCAGTAGACCCCCCAATTCTCCAGTATACCCCCCAGTAGACCCCCAAATGACCCCCCCCCCCCCCCCCCAGACAAAATATGTCACTCCCCAATTCGTCCATAGGTTCAGGCTTTCATACCTCCGAGTTATATCCAAAGGCACGGGTTGTTATTCAATAGGTGTAGACAGTAGGGGAAACTAGACCCCCCAAATGACCCCCCAACCCCCCTCAGTTGTTCCCAAGCAGTGGGGTAACCCCCCAGTATCCCCCCAATTAAAGACCCCCCACCCAGTAGACCCCCCAATTACCCCCCAAATTACACCAAATCTCCCAGTAGACCCCCCAATTCTCCAGGATCCCCCCCAGTAGACCCCCAAATGACCCCCCCCCCCAGACAAAATATGTCACTCCCCAATTCGTCCATAGGTTCAGGCTTTCATACCTCCGAGTTATATCCAAAGGCACGGGTTGTTATTCAATAGGTGTAGACAGTAGGGGAAACTAGACCCCCCAAATGGCCCCCCAACCCCCCCCGTGGTTCCCAAGAAGTGGGGTATCCCCCAGTATCCCCCCAATTAAAGACCCCCCACCCAGTAGACCCCCCAATTACCCCCAAATTACACCAAATCTCCCAGTAAACCCCCCAATTCCCCAGTATACCCCCCCGTCGACCCCCCAAATGACCCCCCCCCCCCCCCAGACAAAATATGTCACTCCCCAATTCGTCCATAGGTTCAGGCTTTCATACCTCCGAGTTATATCCAAAGGCACGGGTTGTTATTCAATAGGTGTAGACAGTAGGGAAACTAGACCCCCCAAATGACCCCCCAACCCCCCCCAGTTGTTCCCAAGAAGTGGGGTATCCCCCAGTATCCCCCCAATTAAAGAC
This sequence comes from Meloidogyne incognita, assembly GCA_036172945.1. NCBI lineage: Eukaryota > Metazoa > Nematoda > Chromadorea > Rhabditida > Meloidogynidae > Meloidogyne > Meloidogyne incognita. Next base: position 12,170,800 of record JARQAC010000002.1, read on the forward strand.
CCCCACCCAGTAGACCCCCCAATTACCCCCCAAACTACACCAAATCTCCCAGTAGACCCCCCAATTCTCCAGTATACCCCCCAGTAGACCCCCCAAATGACCCCCCCCCCCCAGACAAAATATGTCACTCCCCAATTCGTCCATAGGTTCAGGCTTTCATACCTCCGAGTTATATCCAAAGGCACGGGTTGTTATTCAATAGGTGTAGACAGTAGGAAACTAGACCCCCCAAATGACCCCCCAACCCCCCCCCCCCCAGTTGTTCCCAAGAAGTGGGGTATCCCCCAATATCCCCAATTAAAGACCCCCACCCAGTAGACCCCCCAATTACCCCCCAAATTACACCAAATCTCCCAGTAGACCCCCCAATTCTCCAGTATACCCCCCAGTAGACCCCCCAAATGACCCCCCCCCCAGACAAAATATGTCACTCCCCAATTCGTCCATAGGTTCAGGCTTTCATACCTCCGAGTTATATCCAAAGGCACGGGTTGTTATTCAATAGGTGTAGACAGTAGGGGAAACTAGACCCCCAAATGACCCCCCAACCCCCCCAGTTGTTCCCAAGAAGTGGGGTATCCCCCAGTATCCCCCAATTAAAGACCCCCCACCCAGTAGACCCCCCAATTACCCCCAAATTACACCAAATCTCCCCAGTAGACCCCCAATTCTCCAGTATACCCCCCAGTAGACCCCCCAAATGACCCCCCCAGACAAAATATGTCACTCCCCAATTCGTCCATAGGTTCTAGGCTTTTCCTTTACCTCCGAGTTATATCCAAAGGCACGGGTTGTTATTCAATAGAAGTGTAGACAGTAGGGGAAACTAGAGCCCCAAATGACCCCCAACCCCCCCCCCCCAGTTGTTCCCAAGAAGTGGGGTATCCCCCAAGTATCCCCCCCAATTAAAGACCCCCCACCCAGTAGACCCCCCAATTACCCCCCAAATTACACCAAATCTCCCCAGTAGACCCCCCAATTTCTCCAGTATACCCCCCAGTAGACCCCCCAAATGACCCCCCCCCCCAGACCCAAAAATATGTCACTCCCCAATTCGTCCATAGGTTCAGGCTTTCATACCTCCGAAGTTATATATCCAAAGAGAGCACGGGTTGTTATTCAATAGGTGTAGACAGTAGGGGAAACTAGACCCCCAAATGACCCCCCAACCAACCCCCCCCCCCCAGTTGTTCCCAAGAAGTGGGGTATCCCCCAGTATCCCCCCAATTAAAGACCCCCCACCCAGTAGACCCCCCAATTACCCCCAAATTACACCAAATCTCCCAGTAGACCCCCCAATTCTCAGTATACCCCCCAGTAGCCCCCCAAAAGCCCCCCCCCCCCCCAGACAAAATATGTCACTCCCCAATTCGTCCATAGGTTCAGGCTTTCATACCTCCGAGTTATATCCAAAGGCACGGGTTGTTATTCAATAGGTGTAGACAGTAGGGGAAACTAGACCCCCCAAATGACCCCCAACCCCCCCCCCCCCAGTTGTTCCCAAGAAGTGGGGTATCCCCAGTATCCCCCCAATTAAAGACCCCCCACCCAGTAGACCCCCCAATTACCCCCCAAATTACACCAAATCTCCCAGTAGACCCCCAATTCTCCAGTATACCCCCCAGTAGACCCCCCAAATGACCCCCCCCCCCAGACAAAATATGTCACTCCCCAATTCGTCCATAGGTTCAGGCTTTCATACCTCCGAGTTATATCCAAAGGCACGGGTTGTTATTCAATAGGTGTAGACAGTAGGAGGAAACTAGACCCCCAAATGACCCCCCAACCCCCCCCCCCAGTTGTTCCCAAGAAGTGGGGTAATCCCCCAGTATCCCCCCAATTAAAGACCCCCCACCCCAGTAGACCCCCAATTACCCCCCAAATTACACCAAATCTCCCAGTAGACCCCCCAATTCTCCAGTATACCCCCCAGTAGACCCCCCAAATGACCCCCCCAGACAAAATATGTCACTCCCCAATTCGTCCATAGGTTCAGGCTTTCATACCTCCGAGTTATATCCAAAGGCACGGGTTGTTATTCAATAGGTGTAGACAGTAGGGGAAACTAGAGCCCCCAAATGACCCCCCAACCCCCCCCAGTTGTTCCCAAGAAGTGGGGTATCCCCCAGTATCCCCCAATTAAAGACCCCCACCCAGTAGACCCCCCAATTACCCCCCAAATTACACCCAATCTCCCAGTAGACCCCCAATTCTCCAGTATACCCCAGTAGACCCCCCAAATGACCCCCCCCCCCCCAGACAAAATCTGTCACCCCCCCAATTCGTCCATAGGTTCAGGCTTTCATACCTCCGAGTTATATCCAAAGGCACGGGTTGTTATTCAATAGGTGTAGACAGTAGGGGAAACTAGACCCCCCAAATGACCCCCAACCCCCCCCCCCCCAGTAGTACCCAAGAAGTGGGGTATCCCCACCTCTCCCCCCAATTAAAGACCCCCCCCCCAGTAGACCCCCCATTAACCCCCCAACTTACACCATATCTCCCCAGTAGACCCCCCAATTCTCCAGTATATGCCCCCAGTAGACCCCCCAAATGCCCCCCCCCCCCCAGACAAAATATGTCACTCCCCAATTCGTCCATAGGTTCAGGCTTTCATACCTCCGAGTTATATCCAAAGGCACGGGTTGTTATTCAATAGGTGTAGACAGTAGGAGGGAAACTAGACCCCCAAATGACCCCCCAACCCCCCCAGTTGTTCCCAAGAAGTGGGGTATCCCCCAGTATCCCCCAATTAAAGACCCCCACCCAGTAGACCCCCAATTACCCCCCAAATTACACCAAATCTCCCCAGTAGACCCCCCAATTCTCCAGTAGTATACCCCCCAGTAGACCCCCCAAATGACCCCCCCCAGTAGACCCCCCAGACAAAATATGTCACTCCCCAATTCGTCCATAGGTTCAGGCTTTCATACCTCCGAGTTATATCCAAAAGGCACGGGTTGTTATTCAATAGGTGTAGACAGTAGGGGAAACTAGACCCCCAAATGACCCCCCAACCCCCCCCCCAGTTGTTCCCAAGAAGTGGGGTATCCCCCAGTATCCCCCCAATTAAAGACCCCCCCCCCCACCCAGTAGAACCCCCCAATTACCCCCCAAATTACACCAAATCTCCCAGTAGACCCCCCAATTCTCCAGTATACCCCCAGTAGACCCCCCAAATGACCCCCCCAGACAAAATATGTCACTCCCCAATTCGTCCATAGGTTCAGGCTTTCATACCTCCGAGGTATATCCAAAGGCACGGGTTGTTATGCAATAGGTGTAGCCAGTAGGGGAAACTAGACCCCCAAATGACCCCCAACCCCCCCCCCCAGTTGTTCCCAAGAAGTGGGGTATCCCCCAATATCCCCCCAATTAAAGACCCCCACCCAGTAGACCCCCCAATACCCCCCAAATTACCCCCAATCCCCCCGTAGACCCCCCAATTCCCCCGGATACCCCCCAGTAGACCCCCCCAATGCCCCCCCCCCCCCCAGACAAAATATGTCACTCCCCAATTCGTCCATAGGTTCAGGCTTTCATACCTCCGAGTTATATCCAAAGGCACGGGTTGTTATTCAATAGGTGTAGACAGTAGGGGAAACTAGACCCCCAAATGACCCCCCCAACCCCCCCCCAGTTGTTCCCAAGAAGTGGGGTATCCCCCAATATCCCCCAATTAAAGACCCCCCACCCAGTAGACCCCCCAATTACCCCCAAATTACACCAAATCTCCCAGTAGACCCCCCAATTCTCCAGTATACCCCCAGTAGACCCCCAAATGACCCCCAGTAGACCCCCCCCAGACAAAATATGTCACTCCCCAATTCGTCCATAGGTTCAGGCTTTCATACCTCCGAGTTATATCCAAAGGCACGGGTTGTTATTCAATAGGTGTAGACAGTAGGGGAAACTAGACCCCCCAAATGACCCCCAACCCCCCCCCCAGTTGTTCCCAAGAAGTGGGGTATCCCCCAGTATCCCCCCAATTAAAGACCCCCCACCCAGTAGACCCCCCAATTACCCCCCAAATTACACCAAATCTCCCAGTAGACCCCCCAATTCTCCAGTATACCCCCCAGTAGACCCCCCAAATGACCCCCCCCAGACAAAATATGTCACTCCCCAATTCGTCCATAGGTTCAGGCTTTCATACCTCCGAGTTATATCCAAAGGCACGGGTTGTTATTCAATAGAGTGTAGACAGTAGGGGAAACTAGACCCCCCAAATGACCCCCAACCCCCCCCCAGTTGTTCCCAAGAAGTGGGAGTATCCCCCAATATCCCCCCAATTAAAGACCCCCACCCCAGTAGGAGCCCCCAATTGCACCCCCCAAATTACACCAAATCTCCCAGTAGACCCCCCAATTCTCCAGTATACCCCCCAGTAGACCCCAAATGACCCCCCCAGACAAAATATGTCACTCCCCAATTCGTCCATAGGTTCAGGCTTTTTCATACCTCCGAGGTTATATCCAAAAGGCACGGGTTGTTATTCAATAGGTGTAATAGACAGTAGGGGAAACTAGACCCCCCAAATGACCCCCCAACCCCCCCCCCCCAGTTGTTCCCAAGAAGTGGGGTATCCCCCAGTATCCCCCCAATTTAAAGACCCCCCACCCAGTAGACCCCCCAATTACCCCCCAAATTACACCAAATCTCCCAGTAGACCCCCCAATTCTCCAGTATACCCCCAGTAGACCCCGGAGCCCCCCCAACGGACCCCCCCCCCCAGACAAAATATGTCACTCCCCAATTCGTCCATAGGTTCAGGCTTTCATACCTCCGAGTTATATCCAAAGGCACGGGTTGTTATTCAATAGGTGTAGACAGTAGGGAAACTAGACCCCCCAAATGACCCCCCAACCCCCCCCCCCAGTTGTTCCCAAGAAGTGGGGAGTATCCCCAATGTCCCCCCAATTAAAGACCCCCCACCCAGTAGACCCCCCAATTACCCCCAATTACACCAAATCTCCCAGTAGACCCCCCAATTCTCCAGTATACCCCCCAGTAGACCCCCCAAATGGCCCCGGCCCCAGACAAAATATGTCACTCCCCAATTCGTCCATAGGTTCAGGCTTTCATACCTCCGAGTTATGTCCAAGGCACGGGTTGTTATTCAATAGGTGTAGACAGTAGGGGGAAACTAGACCCCCCAAATGACCCCCCACCCCCCCCCAGTTGTTCCCAAGAAGTGGGGTATCCCTGAGTATCCCCCCAATTTAAAGACCCCCACCCAGTAGACCCCCCAATTACCCCCAAATTACACCAAATCTCCCAGTAGACCCCCCAATTCTCCAGTATACCCCCCAGTAGACCCCCCAAATGACCCCCCCCCCCCCCAGACAAAATATGTCACTCCCCAATTCGTCCATAGGTTCAGGCTTTCATACCTCCGAGTTATATCCAAAGGCACGGGTTGTTATTCAATAGGTGTAGACAGTAGGGAAACTCAGACCCCCAAATGACCCCCAACCCCCCCCCCAGTTGTTCCCAAGAAGTGGGGTATCCCCCAGTATCCCCCCAATTAAAGACCCCCACCCCAGTAGACCCCCAATTTACCCCCCAAATTACACCAAATCTCCCAGTAGACCCCCCAATTCCTCCAGTATACCCCCCAGTAGACCCCCCAAATGACCCCCCCCCAGACAAAATATGTCACTCCCCAATTCGTCCATAGGTTCGAGGCTTTCCTTGCCTCCGAGTTATATCCAAAGGCACGGGTTGTTATTCAATAGGTGTAGACAGTAGGGAAACTAGACCCCCCAAATGACCCCCCAACCCCCCCCCCAGTTGTTCCCAAGAAGTGGGGTATCCCCCAGTATCCCCAATTAAAGACCCCCACCCGGTAGACCCCCCAATTACCCCCCAAATTACACCAAATCTCCCAGTAGACCCCCCAATTCTCCAGTATACCCCCCAGTAGACCCCCCAAATGACCCCCCCCCCCAGACAAAATATGTCACTCCCCAATTCGTCCATAGGTTCAGGCTTTCATACCTCCGAGTTATATCCAAAGGCACGGGTTGTTATTCAATAGGTGTAGACAGTAGGGAAACTAGACCCCCAAATGACCCCCAACCCCCCCCCAGTTGTTCCCAAGAAGTGGGTATCCCCCAATATCCCCCCAATTAAAGACCCCCACCCAGTAGACCCCCCAATTACCCCCAAATTACACCAAATCTCCCCAGTAGACCCCCCAATTCTCCAGTATACCCCCCAGTAGACCCCCAAATGACCCCCCCAGACAAAATATGTCACTCCCCAATTCGTCCATAGGTTCAGGCTTTCATACCTCCGAGTTATATCCAAAGGCACGGGTTGTTATTCAATAGGTGTAGACAGTAAGGAAACTAGACCCCCCAAATGACCCCCAACCCCCCCCCAGTTGTTCCCAAGAAGTGGGGTATCCCCCAGTATCCCCCCAATTAAAGACCCCCCACCCAGTAGACCCCCCAATTACCCCCAAATTACACCAAATCTCCCAGTAGACCCCCAATTCTCCAGTATACCCCCCCGTATACCCCCCAAATGACCCCCCCCCCCAGACAAAATATGTCACTCCCCAATTCGTCCATAGGTTCAGGCTTTCATACCTCCGAGTTATATCCAAAAGGCACGGGTTGTTATTCAATAGGTGTAGACAGTAGGGGAAACTAGACCCCACAAATAACCCCCCCACCCCCCCCCCCAGTTGTTCCCAAGAAGTGGGGTATCCCCCAGTATCCCCCCAATTAAAGACCCCCCACCCAGTAGACCCCCCAATTACCCCCCAAATTACACCAAATCTCCCCAGTAGACCCCCCAATTCTCCAGTATACCCCCAGTAGACCCCAAATGCCCCCCCCCCCCCAGACAAAATATGTCACTCCCCAATTCGTCCATAGGTTCAGGCTTTCATACCTCCGAGTTATATCCAAAGGCACGGGTTGTTATTCAATAGGTGTAGACAGTAGGGAAACTAGACCCCCCAAATGACCCCCAACCCCCCCCCCAGTTGTTCCCAAGAAGTGGGGTATCCCCCAGTATCCCCCCAATTAAAGACCCCCCACCCAGTAGACCCCCCAATTACCCCCCAAATTACACCAAATCTCCCAGTAGACCCCCCAATTCTCCAGTATACCCCCCAGTAGACCCCCCAAATGACCCCCCCCCCCCAGACAAAATATGTCACTCCCCAATTCGTCCATAGGTTCAGGCTTTCATACCTCCGAGTTATATCCAAAGGCACGGGTTGTTATTCAATAGGTGTAGACAGTAGGGGAAACTAGACCCCCCAAATGACCCCCCCCCCCCCCCCAGTTGTTCCCAAGAAGTGGGGTATCCCCCAGTATCCCCCCAATTAAAGACCCCCACCCAGTAGGCCCCCCAATTCCCCCCCAAATTACCCCAAACCCCCCAGTAGACCCCCCAATTCCCCAGTATACCCCCCAGTAGCCCCCCCAAATGACCCCCCCCCCAGACAAAATATGTCACTCCCCAATTCGTCCATAGGTTCAGGCTTTCATACCTCCGAGTTATATCCAAAGGCACGGGTTGTTATTCAATAGGTGTAGACAGTAGGGAAACTAGACCCCCCAAATGACCCCCCAACCCCCCCCCCAGTTGTTCCCAAGAAGTGGGGTATCCCCCAGTATCCCCCCAATTAAAGACCCCCCACCCAGTAGACCCCCAATTACCCCCCAAATTACACCAAATCTCCCAGTAGACCCCCAATTCTCCAGTATACCCCCCAGTAGACCCCAAATGACCCCCCCCCCCCCAGACAAAATATGTCACTCCCCAATTCGTCCATAGGTTCAGGCTTTCATACCTCCGAGTTATATCCAAAGGCACGGGTTGTTATTCAATAGGTGTAGACAGTAGGGGAAACTAGACCCCCCAAATGACCCCCCAACCCCCCCCCCCCCCCAGTTGTTCCCAAGAAGTGGGGTATCCCCCAGTATCCCCCCAATTAAAGACCCCCACCCAGTAGACCCCCCAATTACCCCCCAAATTACACCAAATCTCCCAGTAGACCCCCCAATTCTCCAGTATACCCCCCAGTAGACCCCCCAAATGACCCCCCCCCAGACAAAATATGTCACTCCCCAATTCGTCCATAGGTTCAGGCTTTCATACCTCCGAGTTATATCCAAAGGCACGGGTTGTTATTCAATAGGTGTAGACAGTAGGGGAAACTAGACCCCCAAATGACCCCCCAACCCCCCCCCCCCCAGTTGTTCCCAAGAAGTGGGGTATCCCCCAGTATCCCCCCAATTAAAGACCCCCACCCAGTAGACCCCCCAATTACCCCCAAATTACACCAAATCTCCCAGTAGACCCCCAATTCTCCAGTATACCCCCCAGTAGACCCCCCCCAAATGACCCCCCCCCCCCAGACAAAATATGTCACTCCCCAATTCGTCCATAGGTTCAGAGCTTTCATACCTCCGAGTTATATCCAAAGGCACAGGTTGTTATTCAATAGGTGTAGACAGTAGGGAAACTAGACCCCCCAAATGACCCCCAACCCCCCCCCCCCCAGTTGTTCCCAAGAAGTGGGGTATCCCCCAGTATCCCCCAATTAAAGACCCCCCACCCAGTAGACCCCCCAATTACCCCCCAAACTACTCCAAATCTCCCAGTATACCCACCACTGCCCCAGTATACCCCCCAGTGGACCCCCCACATGTCCCCCACCCCCAGACCCAGTAGGTCACTCCCCAATTCGTCCATAGGTTCAGGCTTTCATACCTCCGAGTTATATCCAAAAGGCACGGGTTGTTATTCAATAGGTGTAGACAGTAGGGGAAACTAGACCCCCCAAATGACCCCCAACCCCCCCCCAGTTGTTCCCAAGAAGTGGGGTATCCCCCAGTATCCCCCCAATTAAAGACCCCCCACCCAGTAGACCCCCCAATTACCCCCAAATTACACCAAATCTCCCAGTAGACCCCCAATTCTCCAGTATACCCCCCAGTAGACCCCCAAATGACCCCCCCCCAGACAAAATATGTCACTCCCCAATTCGTCCATAGGTTCAGGCTTTCATACCTCCAGAGTTATATCCAAAGGCACGGGTTGTTATTCAATAGGTGTAGACAGTAGGGAAACTAGACCCCAAATGACCCCCCAACCCCCCCAGTTGTTCCCAAGAAGTGGGGTATCCCCCAATATCCCCCCAATTAAAGACCCCCACCCAGTAGACCCCCCAATTACCCCCCAAATTACACCAAATCTCCCCAGTAGACCCCCCAATTCTCCAGTATACCCCCCAGTAGACCCCCCAAATGACCCCCCCCCCCCCCCCCAGACAAAATATGTCACTCCCCAATTCGTCCATAGGTTCAGGCTTTCATACCTCCGAGTTATATCCAAAGGCACGGAGTTGTTATTCAATAGGTGTAGACAGTAGGGAAACTAGACCCCCCAAATGACCCCCAACCCCCCCCCCAGTTGTTCCCAAGAAGTGGGGTATCCCCCAGTATCCCCCCAATTAAAGACCCCCACCCAGTAGACCCCCCAATTACCCCCCAAATTACACCAAATCTCCCCAGTAGACCCCCCAATTCTCCAGTATACCCCCCAGTAGAGCCCCCAAATGACCCCCCCCCCCAGACAAAATATGTCACTCCCCAATTCGTCCATAGGTTCAGGCTTTCATACCTCCGAGTTATATCCAAAGGCACGGGTTGTTATTCAATAGGTGTAGACAGTAGGGAAACTAGACCCCCCAAATGACCCCCAACCCCCCCCCCCAGTTGTTCCCAAGAAGTGGGGTATCCCCCAGTATCCCCCCAATTAAAGACCCCCACCCAGTAGACCCCCCAATTACCCCCCAAATTACACCAAAATCTCCCAGTAGACCCCCCAATTCTCCAGTATACCCCCCAGTAGACCCCCCAAATGACCCCCCCCCCCAGACAAAATATGTCACTCCCCAATTCGTCCATAGGTTCAGGCTTTCATACCTCCGAGTTATATCCAAAGGCACGGGTTGTTATTCAATAGGTGTAGACAGTAGGGGAAACTAGACCCCCCAAATGACCCCCAACCCCCCCCCAGTTGTTCCCAAGAAGTGGGGTATCCCCCAGTATCCCCAATTAAAGACCCCCCACCCAGTAGACCCCCCAATTACCCCCAAATTACACCAAATCTCCCAGTAGACCCCCCAATTCTCCAGTATACCCCCCAGTAGACCCCCCAAATGACCCCCCCCCCCAGACAAAATATGTCACTCCCCAATTCGTCCATAGGTTCAGGCTTTCATACCTCCGAGTTATATCCAAAGGCACGGGTTGTTATTGAATAGGTGTGAACAGTAGGGAAACTAGACCCCCCAAATGACCCCCAACCCCCCCCCCCAGTTGTTCCCAAGAAGTGGGGTATCCCCCAATGTCCCCAATTAAAGACCCCCCACCCAGTAGACCCCCCAATTACCCCCCAAATTACACCAAATCTCCCAGTAGACCCCCCAATTCTCCAGTATACCCCCCAGTAGACCCCCCAAATGACCCCCCCCCCCAGACAAAATATGTCACTCCCCAATTCGTCCATAGGTTCAGGCTTTCATACCTCCGAGTTATATCCAAAGGCACGGGTTGTTATTCAATAGGTGTAGACAGTAGGGAAACTAGACCCCCCAAATGACCCCCCAACCCCCCCCCCCCCAGTTGTTCCCAAGAAGCGGGGTATCCCCCAGTATCCCCCCAATTAAAGACCCCCCACCCAGTAGACCCCCCAATTACCCCCCAAATTACACCAAATCTCCCAGTAGACCCCCCAATTCTCCAGTATACCCCCCAGTAGACCCCCCAAATGACCCCCCCCCCCCAGACAAAATATGTCACTCCCCAATTCGTCCATAGGTTCAGGCTTTCATACCTCCGAGTTATATCCAAAGGCACGGGTTGTTATTCAATAGGTGTAGACAGTAGGGGAAACTAGACCCCCCAAATGACCCCCCAGCCCCCCCCCCAGTTGTGCCCAAGAAGTGGGGTATCCCCCAGTATCCCCCCAATTAAAGACCCCCACCCAGTAGACCCCCCAATCCCCCCCCAAACTACCCCAAACCTCCCAGTAGACCCCCCAATCCCCCAGTATACCCCCCAGTAGACCCCCCAAATGCCCCCCCCCCCCCCCCAGACAAAATATGTCACTCCCCAATTCGTCCATAGGTTCAGGCTTTCATACCTCCGAGTTATATCCAAAGGCACGGGTTGTTATTCAATAGAGTGTAGACAGTAGGGAAACTAGACCCCAAATGACCCCCAACCCCCCCCCCCCCCCAGTTGTTCCCAAGAAGTGGGGTATCCCCCAGTATCCCCCCATTAAAGACCCCCACCCAGTAGACCCCCCAATTACCCCCCAAATTACACCAAATCTCCCAGTAGACCCCCCAACCCTCCAGTATACCCCCCAGTAGACCCCCCACCTGCCCCCCCCCCACAGACAAAATATCTCACTCCCCAATTCGTCCATAGGTTCAGGCTTTCATACCTCCGAGTTATATCCAAAGGCACGGGTTGTTATTCAATAGGTGTAGACAGTAGGGGAAACTAGACGCCCCAAATGACCCCCAACCCCCCAGTTGTTCCCAAGAAGTGGGGTATCCCCCAGTATCCCCCCAATTAAAGACCCCCACCCAGTAGACCCCCCAATTACCCCCCAAATTACACCAAATCTCCCAGTAGACCCCCAATTCTCCAGTATACCCCCCAGTAGACCCCCCAAATGCCCCCCCCCCAGACAAAATATGTCACTCCCCAATTCGTCCATAGGTTCAGGCTTTCATACCTCCGAGTTATATCCAAAGGCACGGGTTGTTATTCACCAGGTGTAGACAGTAGGCGAAACTAGACCCCCCATATGACCCCCCAGCCCCCCCCAGTTGTTCCCAAGAAGTGGGGTATCCCCCAGTATCCCCCAATTAAAGACCCCCCACCCAGTAGACCCCCCAATTACCCCCCAAATTACACCAAATCTCCCAGTAGACCCCCAATTCTCCAGTATACCCCCCAGTAGACCCCCCAAATGACCCCCCCCCCCAGACAAAATATGTCACTCCCCAATTCGTCCATAGGTTCAGGCTTTCATACCTCCGAGTTATATCCAAAGGCACGGGTTGTTATTCAATAGGTGTAGACAGTAGGAAACTAGACCCCCAAATGACCCCCAACCCCAGTTGTTCCCAAGAAGTGGGGTATCCCCCAGTATCCCCCCAATTAAGACCCCCCACCCAGTAGACCCCCCAATTGCCCCCAAATTACACCAAATCTCCCAGTAGACCCCCAATTCTCACAAGTATCACCCCCCAGTAGACCCCAAATGACCCCCCCCCCCCCCCCCAGACAAAATATGTCACTCCCCAATTCGTCCATAGGTTCCAGAGCTTTCATACCTCCGAGTTATATCCAAAGGCACGGGTTCACATTTATTCAATAAGGGTGGTAGACAGTGGGGAAACTAGACCCCCCAAATGACCCCCCAACCCCCCCCCCAGTTGTTCCCAAGAAGTGAGAGTATCCCCCAGTATCCCCCCAATTAAAGACCCCCCCACCCAGTAGACCCCCCAAATTACCCCCCAAATTACACCAAATCTCCCAGTAGACCCCCCAATTCTCCAGTATACCCCCCAGTAGACCCCCCAAATGACCCCCCCCCCCCAGACAAAATATGTCACTCCCCAATTCGTCCATAGGTTCAGGCTTTCCCATACCTCCGAGTTATATCCCAAAGGCACGGGTTGTTATTCAATAAAGGGTGTGAGACAGTGAAGGGGAAACTAGACCCCCCAAATGACCCCCCAACCCCCCCCCCCCCCCCAGTTGTTCCCAAGAAGTGGGGTATCCCCCGAGTATCCCCCCAATTAAAGACCCCCCACCCAGTAGACCCCCCCCAGATTACCCCCCCAAATTACACCAAAATCTCCCCAGTAAGACCCCCCAATTCTCCAGTATACCCCCCAGTAGACCCCCCAAATGACCCCCCCCCCCAGACAAAATATGTCACTCCCCAATTCGTCCATAGGTTCAGGCTTTTCATACCTCCGAAGGTTATATCCAAAGGCACGGGTTGTTATTCAATAGGTGTCGACAGTAGGGGAAACTAGACCCCCCAAATGACCCCCAACCCCCCCCCCCAGTTGTTCCCAAGAAGTGGGGTATCCCCCAATATCCCCCAATTAAGACCCCCCCACCCAGTAGACCCCCCAATTACCCCAGCCCCCAAATTACACCAAATCTCCCCAAAGTAGACCCCCCAATTCTCCAGTATACCCCCCAGTAGACCCCCCAAATGACCCCCCCCCCCCCCCCCCCCCAGACAAAATATGTCACTCCCCAATTCGTCCATAGAGTTCAGGCTTTCCATACCTCCGAGTTATATCCAAAGAGCACGGGTTGTTATTCAATAGGAGTGTAGACAGTAGGAAACTAGACCCCCAGAGAAATGACCCCCCAACCCCAGTTGTTCCCAAGAAGTGGGGTATCCCCCAAAGATATCCCCCCAATTAAAAGACCCCCACCCCAGTAGACCCCCCAATTACCTTGCCCCAAATTACACCAAATCTCCCAGTAGACCCCCAATTCTCCAGTAACTACCCCCCCCAGTAGACCCCAAATGACCCCCCCCCCCCCCCCCCCAGACAAAATATGTACTTCCTCCCCAATTCGTCCATAGGTTCCCGAGGCTTTCATACCTCCGAAGTTATATCCAAAGGCACGGGTTGTTATTCAATAAGAGTGTAGACAGTAGGGGGGAAACTTAGACCCCCCAAATGACCCCCCAACCCCCCCCCAGTTGTTCCCAAGAAGTGGGGTATCCCCCAGTCATCCCCCCCCCCCAATTAAAGACCCCCACCCAGTAGACCCCCCAATTACCCCCCAAATTACACCAAATCTCCCAGTAGACCCCCCAATTCTCCAGTACTTACCCCCAACAGTAGACCCCCCCAAATGACCCCCCCCAGACAAAATATGTCACTCCCCCAATTCGTCCATAGGTTCAGGCTTTTTCCATACCTCCGAGTTATATCCAAAGAGCACGAGGTTGTTATTCAATAGGTGTAGACAGTAAGGGGAAACTAGACCCCCAAACCAAATGACCCCCAAGCCCCCCCCCCCAGTTGTTCCCAAGAAGTGGGGGTATCCCCCAGTATCCCCCCAATTAAAGACCCCCCACCCAGTAGACCCCCCCAGAGAATTACCCCCCAAATTACACCAAATCTCCCAGTAGACCCCCCAATTCTCCAGTATACCCCCCAGTACGGACCCCCCAAATGGACCCCCCCCCAGACAAAATATGTCACTCCCCCAATTCGTCCATAGGTTCAGGCTTTCATACCTCCAGAGTTATATATCCAAAAGGCACGGGTTGTTATTCAATAGGTGTATGAACAGTCAGGGAAACTAGACCCCCCAAACTGACCCCCCAACCCCCCCCCCCCAGTTGTTCCCAAGAAGTGGGGTAACCCCCCCAATATCCCCCCAATTAAAGACCCCCCACCCAGTAGACCCCCCAAATTACCCCCCAAATTACACCAAATCTCCCAGTAGACCCCCCAATTCTCCAGTATACCACCCAGTAGACCCCCCAAATACACCCCCCCCCCCCCCCCCCCCCCCCCCAGACAAAATATGTCACTCCCCAATTCGTCCATAGGTTCAGAGCTTTCATACCTCCGAGTTATGTATCCAAAGAGCACGGGTTGTTATTCAATAGGTCAACTAGACAGTAGGGAAACTAAGAACCCCCCCCAAAGCCTGACCCCCCAACCCCCCCCCCCAGTTGTTCCCAAGAAGTGGGGTATCCCCCAGTATCCCCCCATTCGAAGACCCCCCACCCAGTAGACCCCCCAAACTTACCCCCCAAATTACACCAAATCTCCCAGTAGACCCCCCAATTCTCCAGTATACCCCCCCGTAGACCCCCCAAACGCCCCCCCCCCCCCCCCCCCCCCCCCCCCCAGACAAAATATGCTCACTCCCCCAATTCGTCCATAGGTTCAGGCTTTCATACACTGCCGAGTTATATCCAAAAGGCACGGGTTGTTATTCAATAGGAGTGTAGACAGTAGGGAAACTAGACCCCCCAAACTGACCCCCCAACCCCCCCCAGTTGTTCCCAAGAAGTGGGAGTATCCCCCCGTATCCCCCCAATTAAAGCCCCCCCACCCAGTAGCCCCCCCAATTACCCCCCAAATTACACCAAATCTCCCAGTAGACCCCCCAATTCTCCAGTATACCCCCCAGTAGACCCCCCAAATGACCCCCCCCCCCGCCCCCAGACAAAATATGTCACTCCCCAATTCGTCCATAGGTTCAACGGGCTTTCCATACCTCCAGAGTTATATCCAAAGGCACGGGTTGTTATTCAATAGGTGTAGACAGTAGGGAAACTAGACCCCCCAAATGACCCCCAACCCCCCCCCAGTTGTTCCCAAGAAGTGGGGTATCCCCCAGTATCCCCCCAATTAAAGACCCCCACCCAGTAGACCCCCCAAATGACCCCCAAATTACACCAAATCTCCCATGTGAGCCCCCCCAATTCTCCAGTATACACCCCCAGTAGACCCCCCAAACCGGCCCCCCCCCCCCCCCCCCCCCCCCCCAGACAAAATATGTCACTCCCCAATTCGTCCATAGGTTCAGGCTTTCCATACCTCCGAGTTATATCCAAGAGAGCACGGGTTGTTATTCAATAGGAGTGTAGACAGTAGGGGAAACTAGACCCCCCCAATGAACCCCCGACCCCCCCCCCCCCCCCCAGTTGTTCCCAAGAAGTGGGGTATCCCCCAGCAGTATCCCCCCAATTAAAGACCCCCACCCAGTAAGACCCCCCAATTACCCCCCAAATTACACCGAAATCTCCCAGTAGACCCCCCAATTCTCCAGTATACCCCCAGTAGACCCCCCAAATGACCCCCCCCCCCCCCCCCCCCCAGACAAAATATGTCACTCCCCAATTCGTCCATAGGTTCAGGCTTTCCCATACCTCCAGAGTTATATCCAAAAGGCACGGGTTGTTATTCAATGAAGGTGTAGACAGTAGGGAAACTAGACCCCCCAAACCAGACCCCCAACCCCCCCCCCCCCCCCCCAGTTGTTCCCAAGAAGTGGGGTATCCCCCAGTATCCCCCAATTAGAAGGACCCCCCCACCCAGTAGACCCCCCAAATTACCCCCCAACATTACACCAAATCTCCCCAGAGTAGACCCCCCAATGGTCTCCAGTACACCCCCCAGTAGACCCCCCAAATGACCCCCCCCCCCCAGACCCAATAAAATATGTCACTCCCCCAATTCATCCATGAGGTTCCAGGCTTTCATACCTCCGAGTTATATCCAAAGGCACGGGTTGTTATTCAATAGGTGTAGACAGTAGGGGGAAACTAAGACCCCCCAAATGACCCCCAACCCCCCCCCCCCAGTTGTTCCCAAGAAGTGGGGTATCCCCCAGTATCCCCCCAATTAAAGACCCCCCACCCAGTAGACCCCCCAATTACCCCCCAAATTACACCAAATCTCCCAGTAGACCCCCCAATTCTCCAGTATACCCCCCAGTAGACCCCCCAAATGACCCCCCCCCAGACAAAATATGTCACTCCCCAATTCGTCCATAGGTTCAGGCTTTCATACCTCCGAGTTATATCCAAAGGCACGGAGTTTGTTATTCAATAGGTGTAGACAGTGGGGGAAACTAGACCCCCCCAAATGACCCCCAACCCCCCCCCCCCCCAGTTGTTCCCGAAGTGGGGTATCCCCCAGTATCCCCCCAATTAAAGACCCCCACCCAGTAGAACCCCAATTACCCCCCAAATTACACCAAATCTCCCAGTATACCCCCCAATTCTCCAGTATACCCCCAGTAGACCCCCCAAATGACCCCCCCCCCCCCCAGACAAAAATATGTCCCATCCCCCAGCAAATTTCGTCCATAGGTTCAGAAGGCTTTCCATACCTCCGAGTTATATCCAAAGGCACGGGTTGTTATTCAATAGGTGTAGACAGGTAGGGAAACTAGACCCCCCAAATGACCCCCCAACCCCCCCCCAGACATTTTGTTTCCAAGAAGTGGGGTATCCCCACAGTATCCCCCAATTAAAGACCCCCCACCCAGTAGACCCCCCAATTACCCCCCAAATTACACCAAATCTCCCAGTAGACCCCCCAATTCTCCCGTATACACCCCCAGTAGACCCCACCCCAAATGACCCCCCCCCCCCCCCCCAGACAAAATATGTCACTCCCCAATTCGTCCATAGGTTCAGGCTTTCATACCTCCGAGTTATATCCAAAGGCACGGAGTTGTTATTCAGCATAGGTGCATAGAAGCAGTAGAAACTAGACCCCCCAAATGACCCCCCAACCCCCCCCCCCCCAGTTGTTCCCAAGAAAGTGGGGTATCCCCCAGTATCCCCCCAATTAAAAGACCCCCCACCCAGTAGACCCCCAATTACCCCCCAAATTACACCAAATCTCCCAGTGAACCCCCCAATTCCCCAGTATACCCCCCAGTAGACCCCCCAAATGCCCCCCCCCCCCCCCCCCCAGACAAAATATGTCACTCCCCAATTCGTCCATAGGTTCAGGCTTTCATACCTCCGAGTTATATCCAAAGGCACGGGTTGTTATTCAATAGGTGTAGACAGCAGTAGGAAACTAGACCCCCCAAATGACCCCCCAACCCCCCCCCCCCAGTTGTTCCCAAAGAAGTGGGGTATCCCCCAGTATCCCCCCAATTAAAGACCCCCACCCAGTAGACCCCCCAATTACCCCCCAAATTACACCAAATCTCCCAGTAGAACCCCCAATTCCTCCAGTATACACCCCAGTAGACCCCCCCAAATGACCCCCCCCCCCCCCCAGACAAAATATGTCACTCCCCAATTCGTCCATAGGTTCAGGCTTTCATACCTCCGAGTTATATCCAAAGGCACGGGTTGTTATTCAATAGGTGTAGACAGTGAGGGGGGAAACTAGACCCCCCAAATGCCCCCCCAACCCCCCCCCCCCAGTTGTTCCCAAGAAGTGGAGTGCCTCCCCCAATGTCCCCCCAATTAAAGACCCCCACGCAGTAGACCCCCCTATTACCCCCCAAATTACACCAAATCTCCCAGTAGACCCCCCAGTTCTCCAGTATACCCCCCAGTAGACCCCCCAAATGACCCCCCCCCCCAGACAAAATATGTCACTCCCCCAATTCGTCCATAGGTTCAGGCTTTCACTTCCTCCGAGTTATATCCAAAGGCAGGGGTTGTTATTCAATAGGTGTAGACAATGGGGAAACTGGAGCCCCCCAAATGACCCCCAACCCCCCCCCAGTTGTTCCCAGAAAGTGGGGTAACCCCCCAGTATCCCCCCAATTGGGGCCCCACCCGGTAGACCCCCAAGAGCAGCCCCCCAACCCCCCCAAATCTCCCAGTGGACCCCCCAATTCTCCAGTATACACCCCAGTAGACCCCCCAAATGACCCCCCCCCCCCCCCCCAGACAAAATATGTCACTCCCCAATTCGTCCATAGGTTCTGAGCTTTCACTTCCTCCGAGTTATATCCAAAACACGGGTTGTTATTCAATAGGTGTAGACAGTAGGGAAACTAGACCCCCAAACTGACCCCCCAACCCCCCCCCCCAGTTGTTCCCAAGAAGTAGGGTATCCCCCAATGTCCCCCCAATTAAAGACCCCCCACCCAGTAGACCCCCAAACCGGCCCCCCAACCCCCCCAAATCTCCCAGTAGACCCCCCAATTCTCCAGTACACCCCCAAAGTAGACCCCCCAAACTGACCCCCCCCCCCCCCCTCCCAGACAAAATATGTCACTCCCCAGTTCGACCATAGGTTCAGGCTTTCATACCTCAGAGTTATATCCAAAGGCACGGGTTGTTATTCAATAGGTGTAGACAGTAGGGAAACTAGACCCCCCAAATGACCCCCAACCCCCCCCAGTTGTTTAAGAAGTGGGGTAACCCCCAGTATCCCCCCAATTAAAGACCCCCACCCAGTAGACCCCCAAATGACCCCCCAACCCCCAAATCTCCCAGTAGAACCCCCAATTCTCCAGTACACCCCCCAGTAGAACCCCCAAATGACCCCCCCCCCCAGACAAAATATGTCACTCCCCAGTTAGTCCATAGGTTCAGGCTTTCATATACCTCCAGGTTATATCCAAAGGCACAGGTTGTTATTCAATAAATTGTAGACAGTAGAGAAACTAGACCCCCCAAATGACCCACAACCCCCCCCCAGTTGTTCCCAAGAAGTGGGGTAACCCCCAGTATCCCCCCAATTAAAGACCCCCCACCCAGTAGACCCCCCAAATGACTAACCCCAAATTACACCAAATCTCCCAGTAGACCCCCCAATTCTCCAGTACACCCCCCAGTAGACCCCCCAAATGGCCCCAGACAAAGAATATGTCACTCCCCAGTTCATCCATAGGTTCAGGCTTTCATACCTCCGAGTTATATCCAAAGGCACGGGTTGTTATTCAATGAGGTGTGAACAGTAGGGGAAACTAGACCCCCCAAATGATTTAACCCCCCCCCAGTTGTTCCCAAGAAGTGGGGTGTCCCCCAATGTCCCCCCAATTAAAGACCCCCACCCCAGTAGACCCCCCAAGTACCCCCCAAATTACACCAAATCTCCCCAGTAGACCCCCCAATTCTCGAGTATACCCCCCAGTAGACCCCCAAACTGACCCCCCCCCCCCCCCCCCCCCCCCAGACAAAATATGTCACTCCCCAATTCGTCCATATGTTCCAGGCTTTCATACCTCCGAGTTATATCCAAAGGCAGGGGTTGTTATTCAATAGGTGTGAACAGTAGGGAAACTAGACCCCCCAAATGACCCCCAAACCCCCAGTTGTTCCCAAGAAGTGGGGTAACCCACAATATCCACCCAAGTGAAGACCCCCACCCAGTAGACCCCCGAAATTACCCCACAAATTACACCAAATCTCCCAGTAGAGCCCCAATTCTCCAGTATACCCCCCAGTAGAACCCCCAAACCCAGCCCCCCCGGACAAAATATGTCACTCCCGAGATTTCGTCCATGGGTTCAAGGCTTTCATGCCTCCGAGTTATATCCAAAGGCACGGGTTGTTATTCAATAGGTGTAGACAGTAGGGGAAACTAGACCCCCCAAATGACCCCCAACCCCCCCCCTGAGTTGTTCCCAAGAAGTGGGGTGTCCCCCAATATCCCCCCAATTAAAGACCCCCACCCAGTAGAGCCCCCAATTACCCCAAATTACACCAAATCTCCCCAGTAGACCCCCCAATTCTCCAGTATACCCCCCGTGTAGACCCCCCAAATGAGCCCCCAGACAAAATATGTCACTCCCTGATTCGTCCATAGGTTCAAACCTGTACACCTCCGAGTTATATCCAAAGGCAGGGGTTTGTTATTCAATAGGTGTAGACAATGAGGAGAGCACCTAGTTCCCCCAAATGACCCCCAACCCCCCCCCAGTTGTTCCCAAGAGAGGTGGGAGTAACCCCCAATATCCCCCAGGTATTCAAGACCCCCACCCAGTAGACCCCCCAAATGACCCCCAACCCCCAAATCTCCCAGTAGACCCCCCAATTCTCCAGTATACACCCCAGTAGAAGCCCCAAATGACCCCCCCCCCCAGACAAAATGTGTCACTCCCCAGTTCGTCCATAGGTTCAGGCTTTCCATACCTAAATTTATATCTCAAAGGCACGGGTTTGTTGTTCAATGAGGTGTGAACAGTAGAGGAAACTAGACCCCCCAAATGACCCCCAACCCCCCCCCCAGTTGTTTTCCCAAGAAGTGGGGTATCCCTGATATCCCCCCAAGTCAAGACCCCCCCACCAGTGAACCCCCCAATTTACCCCCAAATTACACCAAATCTCACAGTGGACTTCCCCCAAGTTCTCCAATGTACCCCCCAATAGAACCCCCAAATGAACCAGCCCCCAGACCAAAATATGTCACTCCCTAATTATTCATAGATTCAGGCTTTCCTTCACTCAGAGTTATATCCAAAGGCACAGGTTCCCAGCCCATTCAATAGGTGTAGACAGTAGGGGAAACTAGAACCCCCAAATGACCCCTAACCCCCCCCCAGTTGTTTAAGAAGTGGGGTGTCCTTCAATATCCCCCCAGTTAAAGACCCCCACCCAGTAGACCCCCCAATTGCCCACAGAACACACCAAATCTACAGTAGATTCAATTCTCCAGTATGCCCCCAGTAGACCCCCCAAATGACCATTTCCCCCAGACAAAATATGTCACTCCCCAATTCAATCATAGGTTCAGGCTTTCCTTACCTCAAAGTTATATCCAAGAGCTGATTTGTTATTTAATAGGTGTGAACATTCAGGAAACTAGACCCCCCAAATGACCCCCAACCCCCCCCCAGTTGTTCCCAAGAAGTGGAGTATCCACCAATATCCCCCCAATTAAGGACCCCCATGAGTGGACCTGTCAAATGACCCCCCAACCCCCAAATCTCCCAGTAGACCCCCCAATTCTCAGTATCCACCCCAGTAGAACCCCAAATGACCCCCCCACACCCCAGACAAAATATATCACTCCCCTGTTCGTCCATAGGTTCAGAGGCTTTCCTTGCCTCAGAGTTATGTCCAAAGGCACAGGTTGTTATTCATCAGGTGCTTGAGGCTGATAGGGGAAACTAGACCCCCCAAATGACCCCCAACCCCCCCCCAGTTGTTCCCAAGAAGTGGAGTGCTTTAATCCCCCAGTATCCCCCCAATTAAAGACCCCCACCCAGTAGACCCCCAAACCAACCCCCAACCCCCAAATCTACATTTCAGAACCCCCAATTCTCCAGTATACCACTGAGTAGACCCCCCAAATGACCCCCCCCCCCCAGACAAAATACTTCACTCCCAACATGATTCGTCCATGAGTTCGAGCTTTTATACCTCCGAGTTGTATCCAAAGGCACGGGTTTGTTATTCAATAGAGTGTAGACGACCAAGGAAACTAGACCCCCCAAACAGCCCCCAGTTGTTCCCAGAAGTGGGAGCCAACCCCCAGTATCCCCAATTAAGACCCACCCCACCAGTAGACCCCAAATGACCCCCAACCCCACAGTCCCGGTGACCCCCCCAATTCTCCAGTGCCACCCCCAGTAGAGCCCAGGCTGTTTTGGACAAAATGTATGCTCCCCAGACTGATGCATGGTTGGAAACTTGTACCTCTAGTTATATCTATGGCTTTGGGTTGTTGTTCAATAGAAGTGTAGACAGTAGGGAAACTAGACCCCCCAAATGACCCCCAACCCCCCCCCAGTTGTTTCCCAAGAAGTGGAGGTATCCCCCAATGTCCCCACAATTAAAGACCCCCACCCAGTAGACCCCCCAATTACCCCCCAAATTCTTTTAAATCTCCCAGTAGAACCCCCAATTCTCCAGTATACCCCACAGTGGAGCCCCCAAACATTTTGACCCCCCCCCCCAGACCAAATATGTCTCTCCCCAATTCATCCATAGGATTCCGGAAACTTCAGCCTCCTAGGGTTATATCCAAAGGCGGGGATTATGTTATTCAATAAATTGTAGACAGTAGGGGAAACTAAATTAAATGACCCCCAACCCCCCCCCAGTTGTCTTCCCCGGGGTGGGGTAACTTCCCAATATCCCCCCAATTAAAGACCCCCACCCAGTAGACCCCCCAATTACCCCCAAATTACACCAAATCTCCCAGTAGACCCCCCAATTCTCCAGTATATACCCCCCAGTAGACCCCCCCAGATGACCCCCCCCCCCAGACAAAAGATATGTCACTCCCCAATTCGTCCATAGGTTCAGGCTTTCATACCTCAGAGTTATATCCAAAGGCACGGGGTGTTAAGCCTTCAATAGGGTGTGAGACATTGAGGGAAACTAGACCCCCCAAATAAACCCCCAACCCCCCCCCAGTTGTTCCCGAGAAGTGGGAGTATCCCCCAATATCCCCCAATTAAAGACCCCCACGCAGTAGATTCCCCCAGTACCCCCCAAATTTTCCGATCTCCCAGTAGACCCCCCAGTACTCCAAATTATACCCCCCAGTAGACCCCCCAAATGAGCCCCCAGACAAAATATGTCGCTACAGTTCGTCCATAGGTTCGGAGAGCTTTCATACCTCCGAGTTATATCCAAGAGCACGGGTTGTTATTCAATAGATATAGACAGTAGGGAAACTAGACCCCCCAAATGACCCCCAGCCCCACAGTTGTTCCCCGGGGGTGGGGTAACCCCCAGTATCCCCCCAATTAAAGACCCCCCACCAGTAGACACCCCAAATAGCCCCCCAACCCCCAAATCTCCCCAGTAGACCCCCCAATTCTCCAGTACCCCCCCCCCCCCGCCCCCCCCCCCCCCCCCCCCCCCCCCCCGGAACCAAGGCGATATGTCACTCCCCAATTCGTCCATAGGTTCAGGCTTTCATACCTCCGGGGTTATATCCAAAGGCACCGGGTTGTTGTTCAGTAGGTGTAGACAGTAGGGAAACTAGACCCCCCAAATGGCCCCCAACCCCCCCCCCCCAGTTGTTTAAGAAGTGGGAGTATCCCCCAGTATCCCCCCAATTAAAGACCCCCCCACCCAGTAGACCCCCCAATTACCCCCCAAATTACCCCAAATCTCCCAATAGAACCCCCAATTCTCCAGTATACCCCCCAATGCGACCCCACAAATGACCCCCCCCCAGACAAAATATGTCACTCCCCAGTTAATCCATAGGTTCAGGCTTTCATACCTCCGAGTTATATATCCAAAAGGCACAGGTTGTTATTCAATAGGTGTAGACAGTGAGGGAAACTGGGCCCCAAATGACCCCCAACCCCCCCCCAGTTGTTCCCAGGAAGTGAGGTATCCCTGAGTATCCCCCCAATTAAAGACCCCCACCCAGTAGACCCCCCAATTACCCCCCAAATTACACCAAATCTCCCAGTAGACCCCCCAATTCTCAGGTATACCCCCCGGTAGACCCCCCCAAACGGCCCCCCCCCCCCCCGGACACAAAATATGTCACTCCCCAATTCGTCCATGAGTTCAGGCTTTCGTACCTCCGGGTTATACTCAAAGGCACGGGTTGTTATTCAATAGGTGTAGACAGTAGGGGAAACTAGACCCCCCAAATGACCCCCAACCCCCCCCCAGTTGTTTAAGAAGTGGGGTATCCCCCAATGTCCACACAATTAAAGACCCCCACCCAGTAGACCCCCCAATTACCCCCCAAATTACACCAAATCTCCCAGTAGACCCCCCAATTCTCCAGTATACCCCCCAGTAGACCCCCCAAATAGCCCCCAGACACCACGTCTGTCACTCCCCAATTCGTCCATAGTTTCGAGCTTTCCATTCCTCCGAGTTATATCCAAAGGCAGGGGTTGTTATTCAATAGGTGTGAACAGTAGGGAAACTAGACCCCCCAAATGACCCCCAACCCCCCCCCCCCAGTTGTTCCCAAGAAGTGGGGTATCCCCAAATATCCCCCCAATTAAAGACCCCCCACCCAGTAGACCCCCAAATTACCCCCCAAATTACACCAAATCTCCCAGTAGACCCCCCAATTCTCCAGTATACCCCCCAGTAGACCCCCCAAATGACCCCCCCCCCCCAGACAAAATATGCTCACTCCCCAATTCGTCCATAGGTTGAGCTTTTCATACCTCCGGATTATATCCAAAGGCAGGGGTTGTTATTCAATAGGTGTAGACAGTAGGGGGAAACTAGACCCCCCAAATGACCCCCCCCCAGTTGTTCCCAAGGGGGTGGGGTAACCCCCCCAGTGTCCCCCCAATTAAAGACCCCCACCCAGTAGACCCCCCAATTACCCCCCAAATTACACCAAATCTCCCAGTGAACCCCCCAATTCTCCAGTATACCCCCCAGCAGACCCCCCCCCAGCCCCCCCCCCCCCCCCCCCAGACCACAAAATATGTCACTCCCCAATTCGTCCATAGGTTCAGGCTTTCATACCTCCAAGTTATATCCAAAGGCACGGGTTGTTATTCAGCCAGTGTAGACAGCTGGGGGGAAACTAGGAGCCCCCAAATGACCCCCAACCCCCCCCCCCCAGTTGTTCCCAAGAAGTGTGGTATCCCCCCGTATCCCCCCAATTAAAGACCCCCACCCAGTAGAACCCCCAATTACCCCCAAATTACACCAAATCTCCCAGTAGACCCCCCAATTCTCCAGTATACCCCCCAGTAGAGCCCCCCAAATGAGCCCCCCCCCCCAGACAAAATATGTCACTCCCCAATTCGTCCATAGGTTCAGGCTTTCATACCTCCGAGTTATATCCAAAGGCACGGGTTGTTATTCAATAGGTGTAGACAGTAGGGAAACTAGACCCCCCCAAATGACCCCCCAACCCCCCCCCCCCCCAGATTGTTCCCAAGAAGTAGGGTAACTACAGTATCCCCCCAATTAAAGACCCCCCACCCAGTAGACCCCCCAATTACCCCCCAGAATTACACCAAATCCTCCCAGTAGACCCCCAATTCTCCAGTATACCCCCCAGTAGACCCCCCAAATGACCCCCCCCCCCCCCCCCCCCCAGACAAAATATACTTCACTCCCCAATTCGTCCATAGGTTCAGGCTTTCATACCTCCGAGTTATATCCAAAGAAGGCACGGGTTGTTATTCAATAGGTGTAGACAGTAGGAGGAGAACATAGACCCCCCAAATGACCCCCCAACCCCCCCCCCAGTTGTTCCCAAGAAGTGGGGTAACCCCCAATATCCCCCCAATTAAGAGCCCCACCCAGTAGACCCCCCAATTACCCCCAAATTACACCAAATCTCCCAGTAGACCCCCCCAATTCTCCAGTACTACCCCCAGTAGACCCCCCAACCCATGACCCCCCCCCCCAGACAAAATATGCTCACTCCCAGACCAATTCGTCCATAGGTTCAGGCTTTCATACCTCCGAGTTATATCCAAAGGCACGGGTTGTTATTCAGCATAGGTGTAGACAGTAGGGGAAACTAGACCCCCCCAAATGACCCCCAACCCCCCCCCCCCAGTTGTTCCCAAGAAGTGGGGTAAACCCCCAGTATCCCCCAATTAAAGACCCCCCACCCAGTAGACCCCCCAATTGCCCCCAAATTACCCCAAATCTCCCAGTAGACCCCCCAATTCTCCAGTATACCCCCCCAGTGGAGCCCCCCAAATGACCCCCCCCCCCCAGACAAAATATGTCACTCCCCAATTCGTCCATAGGTTCAGGCTTTCCATACCTCCGAGTTATATCCAAAAGGCACGGGTTGTTATTCAATAGGTGTAGACAGTGAAGGAAACTAGACCCCCCAAATGACCCCCAACCCCCCCCCCCCCCCCAGTTGTTCCCAAGAAGTGGGGTAACCCCCAGTATCCCCCCCCAATTAAAGACCCCCCACCCAGTAGACCCCCCAATTACCCCCCAGAATTACACCAAAATCTCCCAGTAGACCCCCCAATTCTCCAGTATACCCCCCAGTAGACCCCCCAAATGACCCCCCCCCCAGACAAAAATATGCTCACTCCCCCAATTCGTCCATAGGTTCAGGCTTTCATACCTCCGAGTTATATCCAAAGGCACGGGTTGTTATTCAATAGGTGTAGACAGTAGGGAAACTAGACCCCCCAAATGACCCCCCAACCCCCCCCCCCCCAGTTGTTCCCAAGAAGTGGGGTATCCCTAAATATCCCCCCAATTAAAGACCCCCCACCCAGTAGACCCCCCCAATTACCCCCCAAATTACACCAAATCTCCCCAGTAGACCCCCAATTCTCCAGTATACCCCACCCAGTAGACCCCCCAAATGACCCCCCCCCAGACAAAATATGTCACTCCCCAATTCGTCCATAGGTTCAGGCTTTCATACCTCCAGAGTTATATCCAAAGGCTGGGTTGTTATTCAATAGGTGTAGACAGTAGGGGGAAACTAGACCCCCCAAATGACCCCCCAACCCCCCCCCCAGTTGTTCCCAAGAAGTGGGGTATCCCCCCCAGTATCCCCCCCCAATTAAAGACCCCCCACCCAGTAGACCCCCCAATTACCCCCAAATTACACCAAATCTCCCAGTAGACCCCCAATTCTCCAGTATACCCCCCAGTAGACCCCCCAAATGACCCCCCCCCCCAGAACCAAAATATGCTCACTCCCCAATTCGTCCATAGGTTCAGGCTTTCATACCCCCTCCGAGTTACTATCCAAAGGCACGGGTTGTTATTCAATAGGTGTAGACAGTAGGGAAACTAGACCCCCCAAATGACCCCCCCAACCCCCCCCCCCCCCCCCAGTTGTTCCCAAGAAGTGGGAGTATCCCCCAGTATCCCCCCAATTAAAGACCCCCCACCCAGTAGACCCCCCAATTACCCCCCAAATTACACCAAATCTCCCCAGTAGACCCCCCAATTACTCCAGTATACCCCCCCGGTAGACCCCCCAAATGACCCCCCCCCCCAGGACAAAATATGTCACTCCCCAATTCGTCCATAGGTTCAGGCTTTCATACCTCCGAGTTATATCCAAAGGCACAGGTTGTTATTCAGCCAAATAGGTGTAGACAGTAGGGGAAACTAGACCCCCCAAATGACCCCCAACCCCCCCCCCCCCAGTTGTTCCCAAGGGAAGTGGGGTAAACCCCAGTATCCCCCCAATTAAAGACCCCCCACCCAGTAGACCCCCCAATTACCCCCCAAATTACACCAAATCTCCCAGTAGACCCCCCAATTCTCCAGTATACCCCCCAGTGAGACCCCCCAAATGACCCCCCCCCAGACAAAATATGTCACTCCCCAATTCGTCCATAGGTTCAGGCTTTCATACCTCCGAGTTATATCCAAAGGCACGGGTTGTTATTCAATAGGTGTAGACAGTAGGGGAAACTAGACCCCCCAAATGACCCCCAACCCCCCCCCAGTTGTTCCCAAGAAGTGGGGTAACCCCCCCAGTATCCCCCCAATTAAAGACCCCCACCCAGTAGACCCCCCAATTACCCCCCAAATTACACCAAATCTCCCAGTGAGACCCCCCCCAATTCTCAAAGTATACCCCCCGAAAGTAGACCCCCCAAAGCACCCCCCCCCCCCCCCCCCAGACAAAATATGTCACTCCCCAATTCAGTCCATAGGTTCAGGCTTTCATACCTCCGAGTTATATCCAAAGGCACAGGGTTGTTATTCAATAGGTGTAGACAGTAGGGGAAACTAGACCCCCCAAATGACCCCCCAACCCCCCCCCCAGTTGTTCCCAAGAAGTGGGGTAACCCCCCAGTATCCCCCAATTAAAAGACCCCCACCCAGTAGACCCCCCAGAATTACCCCCCAAATTACACCAAATCTCCCAAAGTAAGACCCCCCAATTCTCGAGTATATACCCCCAGTAGACCCCCCAAAGCGGCCCCCCCCCCCCCCCCCAGACAAATAATATGTCACTCCCCAATTCGTCCATAGGTTCAGGCTTTCATACCTCCGAGTTATATCCAAAGGCACAGGTTGTTATTCAATAGGTGTAGACAGTAGGGGAAACTAGAGCCCCCAAATGACCCCCCAACCCCCCCCCCCCCCCGTTGTTCCCAAGAAGTGGGAGTATCCCCCAATATCCCCCCAATTAAAGACCCCCACCCAGTAGACCCCCCAATTACCCCCCAAATTACACCAAATCTCCCAGTAGACCCCCAATTCTCAGTATACCCCCCAGTAGACCCCCCAAATGACCCCCCCCCCCCCCCAGACAAAATATGCTCACTCCCCAATTCGTCCATAGGTTCAGGCTTTCATACCTCCGAGTTATATCCAAAAGGCACGGGTTGTTATTCAATAGGTGTAGACAGTAGGGGAAACTAGAACCCCCAAATGAACCCCCACCCCCCCCCCCCCAGTCGCTCCCAAGAAGTGGGGTATCCCCCATGATATCCCCCAATTAAAGACCCCCACCCAGTAGACCCCCCAATTACCCCCCAAATTACACCAAATCTCCCAGTAGAACCCCCAACTCTCCAGTATAACCCCCCAGTAGACCCCCCAAAAGGCCCCCCCCCCCCCCCAGACAAAATATGTCACTCCCCAATTCGTCCATAGGTTCAGGCTTTCATACCTCCGAGTTATATCCAAAGGCACGGGTTGTTATTCAATAGGTGTAGACAGTAGGGGAAACTAGACCCCCCAAATGACCCCCAACCCCCCCCCCCAGTTGTTTCCCAAGAAGTGGGGTAACCCCCAGTATCCCCCCCAATTAAAGACCCCCACCCAGTAGACCCCCCAATTACCCGGCCCCCAAAGTACACCAAATCTCCCAGGAGACCCCCCAATTCTCCAGTATACCCCCCCAGTAGACCCCCCAAATGACCCCCCCCCCCCCAGACAAAATATGTCACTCCCCAATTCGTCCATAGGTTCAGGCTTTCATACCTCCGAGTTATATCCAAGAGGCACGGGTTGTTATTCAATAGGTGTAGACAGTAGGGGAAACTAGACCCCCCAAATGACCCCCAACCCCCCCCCAGTTGTTCCCAAGAAGTGGGGCCCAACCCCCAGATATCCCCCCAATTAAAGACCCCCCACCCAGTAGACCCCCAATTACCCCCCAAATTACACCAAATCTCCCAGTAGACCCCCCAATTCTCCAGTATACCCCCCCCACGACCCCCCAAAACCCCCCCCCCCCCCCCAGACAAAATATGTCACTCCCCAATTCGTCCATAGGTTCAGGCTTTCATACCTCCAGAGTTATATCCAAAGGCACGGGTTGTTATTCAATAGGTGTAGACAGTAGGGGAAACTAGACCCCCCAAATGACCCCCCAACCCCCCCTTCCAGTTGTTCCCAAGAAGTGGGGTAACCCCCAGTATCCCCCAATTAAAGACCCCCCCCCCAGTAGACCCCCCAATTACCCCAAATTACCCCAAATCTCCCAGTAGACCCCCCAATTCTCCACCCCACCCCCCAGTAGACCCCCCAAATGACCCCCCCCCCCAGACAAAATATGTCACTCCCCAATTCCGTCCATAGGTTCAGGCTTTCATACCTCCGAGTTATATCCAAAAGGCACGGGTTGTTATTCAATAGGTGTAGACAGTAGGGGAAACTAGACCCCCCAAATGACCCCCAACCCCCCCCCAGTTGTTCCCAAGAAGTGGGGTAACCCCCAGTATCCCCCAATTAAAGACCCCACACCACAGTAGAGCCCCCCAATTACCCCCCAAATTACCAAATCTCCCCAGTAGACCCCCCAATTCTCCAGTATACCCCCCAAGTAGACCCCCCAAATGACCCCCCCCCAGACAAAATATGCTCACTCCCCAATTCGTCCATAGGTTCAAAGGCTTTTCATACCTCCGAGTTATATCCAAAGGCACAGGTTTGTTATTCAATAGAGTGTAGACAGTGAGGGAAACTAGACCCCCCAAATGACCCCCCAACCCCCCCCCCCCCCCAGTTGTTCCCAAGAAGTGGGGTAACCCCCAGTATCCCCCCAATTAAGAGACCCCCACCCAGTAGACCCCCCAATTACCCCCCAAATTACACCAAATCTCCCAGTAGACCCCCAATTCTCCAGTATACCCCCCAGTAGACCCCCCAAATAGACCCTCCCCCCCCAGACAAAATATGTCACTCCCCAATTCGTCCATAGGTTCAGGCTTTCATACCTCCGAGTTATATCCAAAGGCACGGGTTGTTATTCAATAGGTGTAGACAGTGAGGGAAACTAGACCCCCCAAATGACCCCCAACCCCCCCCCAGTTGTTCCCAAGAAGTGGGGTATCCCCCAGTATCCCCCCAATTAAAGACCCCCACCCAGTAGACCCCCCAATTACCCCCCAAAATTACACCAAATCTCCCAGTAGACCCCCCAATTCTCCAGTATACCCCCCAGTAGACCCCCCAAATGACCCCCCCCCCCCCAGACAAAATATGTCACTCCCCAATTCGTCCATAGAGTTTCAGGCTTTCATACCTCCGAGTTATATCCAAAGAAAGCAACGGGTTGTTATTCAATAGGTGTAGACAGTAGGGGAAACTAGACCCCCCAAATGACCCCCCAACCCCCCCCCCAAGTTGTTCCCAAGAAGTGGGGTAACCCCAGTATCCCCCCAATTAAAGACCCCCACCCAGTAGACCCCCCAATTACCCCCCAAATTACACCAAATCTCCCAGTAGACCCCCCAATTCTCCAGTATACCCCCCAGTAGACCCCCAAATGACCCCCCCCCCAGACAAAATATGCTCACTCCCCAATTCGTCCATAGGTTCAGGCTTTCATACCTCCGAGTTATATATCCAAAGGCACGGGTTGTTATTCAATAGGTGTAGACAGTAGGGGAAACTAGACCCCCCAAACTGACCCCCCAACCCCCCCCCCCCCCCCCCAGTTGTTTCCCAAGAAGTGGGGTAACCCCCAGTATCCCCCAATTAAAGACCCCCACCCAGTAGACCCCCCAATTGCCCCCCCAATTACACCAAATCTCCCCAGTAGACCCCCAATTCTCCAGTATGCCCCCCAATAGCCCCCCCAAATGACCCCCCCCCCCCCAGACAAAATATGTCACTCCCCAATTCGTCCATAGGTTCCAGGCTTTCATACCTCCGAGTTATATCCAAGAAGGCACGGGTTTGTTATTCAGCCATAGGTGTAGACAGTGAGGGGAAACTAGAGCCCCCCAAATGCCCCACCCCCAACCCCCCCCCAGTTGTTCCCGGGGAAGTGGGGGTATCCCCTAGTATCCCCCCAATTAAAGACCCCCACCCAGTAGACCCCCCAATTACCCCCCAAATTACACCAAATCTCCCAGTAGACCCCCCAATTCTCCAGTATACCCCCCAGTAGACCCCCCAAATGACCCCCCCCCCCAGACAAAATATGTCACTCCCCCAATTCGTCCATAGGTTCAGGCTTTCATACCTCCGAGGTTATATCTCAAAAGAGCACGGGTTGTTATTCAAAGCCAGGTGTAGACAGTAGGGAAACTAGAACCCCCCAAATGACCCCAACCCCCCAGTTGTTCCCAAGAAGTGGGGTAACCCCCAGTATCCCCCCAATTAAAGACCCCCCACCCAGTAGACCCCCCAATTACCCCCCAAATTACACCAAATCTCCCAGTAGACCCCCCAATTCTCCAGTATACCCCCCAGTAGACCCCCCAAATGACCCCCCCCCCCCCCCAGACAAAATATGTCACTCCCCAATTCGTCCATAGGTTCAGGCTTTCACATACCTCCGAGTTATATGTGTCCAAAGGCGACGGGTTGTTATTCAATAGGTGTAGACAGTAGGGGGGAAACTAGACCCCCCAAATGACCCCCAACCCCCCCCCCAGTTGTTCCCAAGAAGTGGGGTAAACCCCAGTATCCCCCCAATTAAAGACCCCCCACCCAGTAGAGCCCCCCAATTACCCCCCAAATTACACCAAATCTCCCCAGTAGGCCCCCAATTCTCCAGTATACCCCCCAGTAGACCCCCCAAATGACCCCCCCCCCCCCCAGACAAAATATGCTCACTCCCCAATTCGTCCATAGGTTCAGGCTTTCATACCTCCGAGTTATATCCAAAGGCACGGGTTGTTTATTCAATGAGGTGTAGACAGTAGGGAAACTAGACCCCCCAAATGACCCCCCAACCCCCCCCCAGTTGTTCCCAAGAAAGTGGGGTAATCCCCCAGTATCCCCCCAATTAAAGACCCCCACCCAGTAGACCCCCCAATTACCCCAAATTACACCAAATCTCCCAGTAGACCCCCAATTCTTCCAGTATACCCCCCAGTAGACCCCCCAAATGACCCCCCCCCCCCCCCCAGCCAAAATATGTCACTCCCCAATTCGTCCATAGGTTCAGGCTTTCATACCTCCGAGTTATATCCAAAGGCACGGGTTGTTATTCAATAGGTGTAGACAGTAGGGGAAACTAGACCCCCCAAAGGACCCCCCCCCCCCCCCCCCCCCCAGTTGTTCCCAAGAACTGGCGCAACCCCCCAGTACCCCCCCAATTAAAGCCCCCCCCCCCCGTAGCCCCCCCAATTCCCCCCCAATTTCCCCCAAACCCCCCATTAGCCCCCCCCATTCTCCAGTATACCCCCCAGTAGCCCCCCCAAACCCCCCCCCCCCCCCCAGACAAAATATGTCACTCCCCAATTCGTCCATAGGTTCAGGCTTTCTAAGCACCTCCAGAGTTATAGTAAAAGGCACGGGTTGTTATTCAATAGGTGTAGACAGTAGGGAAACTAGACCCCCCAAATGACCCCCAACCCCCCCCCCCCAGTTGTTCCCAAGAAGTGGGGTAACCCTAGTATCCCCCAATTAAAAGACCCCCCACCCAGTAGACCCCCCAATTACCCCCCCAAATTACACCAAATCTCCCAGTGAACCCCCCAATTCTCCAGTATACCCCCCAGTAGACCCCCCAAATGCCCCCCCCCCCAGACAAAATATGTCACTCCCCAATTCGTCCATAGGTTCAGGCTTTCATACCTCCGAGTTATATCCAAAGGCACGGGTTGTTATTCAATAAGTGTAGACAGTAGGGAAACTAGACCCCCCAAATGACCCCCAACCCCCCCCCCCCAGTTGTTCCCAAGAAGTGGGGTAACCTAGTATCCCCCCAATTAAAGACCCCCACCCAGTAGACCCCCCAATTACCCCCCAAATTACACCGATCTCCCAGTAGATCCCCCAATTCTCCAGTATACCCCCCAGTAGACCCCCCAAATGACCCCCCCCCAGACAAAATATGTCACTCCCCAATTCGTCCATAGGTTCAGGCTTTCATACCTCCGAGTTATATCCAAAGGCACGGGTTGTTATTCAATAGGTGTAGACAGTAGGGAAACTAGAGCCACAAATGACCCCCAACCCCCCCCCCCCCCCCAGTTGTTCCCAAGAAGTGGGGTAACTGAGTATCCCCCAATTAAAGACCCCCACCCAGTAGACCCCCCAATTACCCCCCAAATTACACCAAATCTCCCAGTAGACCCCCCAATTTCTCCAGTATACCCCCCAGTAGACCCCCCAAATGACCCCCCCCCCCCCCAGACAAAATATGTCACTCCCCAATTCGTCCATAGGTTCAGGCTTTCATACCTCCGAGTTATATCCAAAGGCACGGGTTGTTATTCAATAGGTGTAGACAGTAGGGGAAACTAGACCCCCCAAATGCCCCCCCAACCCCCCCCCCCCCCAGTTGTTCCCAAGAAGTGGGGTAACCCCCCAGTATCCCCCCAATTAAGAACCCCCACCCAGTGGAGCCCCCCAATTACCCCCCAAATTACACCAAATCTCCCAGTAGACCCCCCAATTCTCCAGTATACCCCCCAGTAGACCCCCCAAATGACCCCCCCCCCAGACAAAATATGTCACTCCCCAATTCGTCCATAGGTTCAGGCTTTCATACCTCCGAGTTATATCCAAAGGCACGGGTTGTTATTCAATAGGTGTAGACAGTAGGGGAAACTAGACCCCCCAAATGACCCCCCAACCCCCCCCCCCCCCAGTTGTTCCCAAGAAGTGGGGTATCCCCCAGTCTCCCCCCAATTAAAGCCCCCCCGCCCAGTAGACCCCCCAATTACCCCCCAAATTACACCAAATCTCCCAGTAGACCCCCCAATTCTCCAGTATACCCCCCAGTAGAACCCCCAAATGACCCCCCCCCCCCCAGACAAAATATGTCACTCCCCAATTCGTCCATAGGTTCAGGCTTTCATACCTCCGAGTTATATCCAAAGGCACGGGTTGTTATTCAATAGGTGTAGACCAGTAGGCGAAACCAGACCCCCCAAATGACCCCCCAACCCCCCCCCCAGTTGTTCCCAAGAAGTGGGGTAACCCCCAATCATCCCCCAATTAAAGACCCCCACCCAGTAGACCCCCCAATTACCCCCCAAATTACACCAAATCTCCCAGTAGACCCCCCAATTCTCCAGTATACCCCCCAGTAGACCCCCCAAATGACCCCCCCCCCCAGACAAAATATGTCACTCCCCAATTCGTCCATAGGTTCAGGCTTTCATACCTCCGAGTTATATCCAAGAGCACGGGTTGTTATTCAATAGGTGTAGACAGTAGGGGAAACTAGATCCCCCAAATGACCCCCAACCCCCCCCCAGTTGTTCCCAAGAAGTGGAGTAACCCCCAGTATCCCCCCAATTAAAGACCCCCACCCAGTAGACCCCCCAATTACCCCCCAAATTACACCAAATCTCCCAGTAGACCCCCCAATTCTCCAGTATACCCCCCAGTAGACCCCCCAAGTGACCCCCCCCCCATACAGAATTTTTCACTCCCCGTTTCGTCCATAGGTTCAGGCTTTTGTACCTCCGAGTTATATCCAAAAGGCACGGGTTGTTATTCAGCCAGGTGTGTGAACAGTAGGGAAACTAGACCCCCCAAATGACCCCCAACCCCCCCCCCCCCCCACTTGTTCCCAAGAAGTGCGGGAACCCCCCAGTATCACCCCAATTAACGCCCCCCCACCCATTAGACCCCACAATTGCCCCCCAAATTATACCAAATCTCCCAGAAGACCCCCCAATTCTCCAGTATACCCCCCAGTAGACCCCCCAAATGACCCCCCCCCCCCCCCAGATAAAATATGTCACTCCCCAATTCGTCCATGGGGTTAAGGCTTTCATGCCTCCGAGTTATATCTGCAAGGAAGCCTGGGTTGTTATTCAATAAGAATTCTTGACAGTAGGGGAAACTAGACCCCCCAAATGACCCCCAACCCCCCCCCAGTTGTTCCCAAGAAGTAGGGTAACCCCAGTATCCCCCCAATTAAAGACCCCCACCCAGTAGACCCCCCAATTACCCCCCAAATTACACCAAATCTCCCCGTAGCCCCCCCAATTCTCCAGTATACCCCCCAGTAGACCCCCCAAATGACCCCCCCCCCCAGACAAAATATGTCACTCCCCAATTCGTCCATAGGTTCAGGCTTTCATGCCCCCTCCCAGTTATATCCAAAGGCACGGGTTGTTATTCAATAGGTGTAGACAGTAGGGAAACTAGACCCCCCAAATGACCCCCCAACCCCCCCCCAGTTGTTCCCAAGAAGTGGGGTAACCCCCAGTATCCCCCCAATTAAAGACCCCCACCCAGTAGACCCCCCAATTACCCCCCAAATTACACCAAATCTCCCAGTAGACCCCCCAATTCCCCAGTATACCCCCCAGTAGACCCCCCAAATGACCCCCCCCCCCAGACAAAATATGTCACTCCCCAATTCGTCCATAGGTTCAGGCTTTCATACCTCCGAGTTATATCCAAAGGCACGGGTTGTTATTCAATAGGTGTAGACAGTAGGGAAACTAGACCCCCCAAACTGACCCCCAACCCCCCCCCAGGTTGTTTCCCAAGAAGTGGGGTAACCCCTATTCTCCCCACAGTTAAAGGCCCCTGCTGATGAGACCACCCAAGTACCCCCCAAAGTACACCAAATCTCCCAGTAGACCCCCCAATTCTCCAGTATACCCCCCAGTAGGGCCCCCAAATGACCCCCCCCCCCAGATAAATATGTCACTCCCCAATTCGTCCACAGGTTCAGGCACTGCATACCTCCGAGTTATATCCAAAGGCACGGGTTGTTATTCAATAGGTGTAGACAGTAGGGGAAACTAGAACCCCCAAATGACCCCCAACCCCCCCCCAGTTGTTCTCTTTAAAGTGGGGCCAACCCACAAACATCACCCAAATTCTAGACCCCCACCCAGTAGACCCCCCAATTACCCCCCAAATTGCACCAAATCTCCCAGTAGGGGCCCCCAATTCTCCCAGTATACCCCCCAGTGAGACCCCCCAAATGACCCCCCCCCCCAGCCAAGACATCCCACACCCCCACTCGTCCATAGCTCCAGGCTTTCCCGCCCCCGAGTTATATCCAAAGGCTGGGTTGTTATTCCGTAGGTGTAGACAGTAGGGAAACTAGACCTGACCAAATGACCCCCAACCCCCCCCCCAGTTGTTCCCAAGAAGTGGGTAACCCCCCAGTATGTCCCAATTAAAGACCCCCACCCAGTAGACCCCCCAATTACCCCACAAATTATAAATCTCCCAGTAGACCCCCCAATTCTCCAGTATGCCCCCAGTGGGCCCCAAATGACCCCCCCCCCCAGACAAAATATGTCACTCCCCAATTCGTCCATAGGTTCAGGCTTTCTTACCTCCGAGTTATATCCGAAGAGCACAGGTTGTTGTTCAATAGGTGTAGACAGTAGGGGAAACTAGACCCCCCAAATGACCCCCAACCCCCCCCCCAGTTGTTCCCAAGAAGTGGGGTAACCCCCAATATCCCCCCAATTAAAGACCCCCACCCAGTAGACCCCCCAATTACCCCCCAAATTACACCAAATCTCCCAGTAGACCCCCCAATTCTCCAGTATACCCCCCAGTAGACCCCCCAAATGACCCCCCCCCCCAGACAAAACATGTCACTCCCCAATTCGTCCATAGGTTTCAGGCTTTCATACCTCCGAGTTATATCCAAAAACTGGGTTGTTATTCAATAGGTGTAGACAGTAGGAGGGAAACTAGACCCCCCAAATGACCCCCAACCCCCCCCCCAGTTGTTCCCAAGAAGTGAGGTAGCAACCCCCTAATGTCCCCAGTTAAGAACCCCCACCCAGTAGACCCCCCAATTACCCCCCAGGTTACACCAAATCTCCCAATAGAGCCCCCAATTCTCCAGTATACCCCCCAGTAAGACCCCCCAAATGACCCCCCCCCAGACAAAATATATCACTCCACAATTCGTCCATAGGTTCAGGCTTTCATACCTCCGGGTTATATCCAAAGGCACGGGTTGTTATTCAATAGGTGTAGACAGTAGGGAAACTAGAACCACAAATGACCCCCAACCCCCCCCCCAGTTGTTCCCGGGGGTGTGGGTAACCCTAAATGTCCCACTATAATTAAAGACCCCCACCCAGTAGACCCCCCAATTACCCCCCCAAATTTTCAAATCTCCCAGTAGACCCCCCAATTCTCCAGTATACCCCCCAGTAGACCCCCCAAATGACCCCCCCCCCCAGACAAATAATGTCTCTAACAAATTCGTCCATAGGTTCAGGCTTTCATACCTCCGAGTTATATCCAAAGGCACGGGTTGTTATTCAATAGGTGTAGACAGTAGGGAAACTAGACCCCCCAAATGACCCCCAACCCCCCCTTAGTTGTTCCCAAGAAGTGGGGTAACCCCTAATGTCCCCCCAATTAAAGACCCCCACCCAGTAGACCCCCCAATTACCCCCCAAATTACACCAAATCTCCCCAGTAGACCCCCCAATTCTCCAGTGCCCATACCCCCCAATGAACCCCCCAAATGGCCCCCCAGACAAAATCTGTCACTCCCCAATTCGTCCATAGGTTCAGGCTTTGCTTACCTCCGAGTTATATCCAAGAGGCACTGGTTGTTATTCAATAGGTGTAGACAGTAGGGGAAACTAGACCCCCCAAATGACCCCCAACCCCCCCCCCCAGTTGTTCCCAAGAAGTGAGGTATCAACTTCAGTATCCCCCCAATTAAAGACCCCCACCCAGTAGACCCCCCAATTACCCCCCAAATTACACCAAATCTCCCAGTAGACCCCAATTCTCCAGTACATACCCCCAAAGGTAGACCCCCCAAATGACCCCCCCCCCCCCCCAGACAAAATATGTCACTCCCCAATTCGTCCATAGGTTCAGGCTTTCATACCTCCGAGTTATATCCAAAGGCACGGTTTGTTATTCAATAGGTGTAGACAAATGGGGAAACTAGACCCCCCAAATGACCCCCAACCTTCCCCACAGTTGTTCCCAAGAAGTCCAGGTAGCCCTAAATATCCCCCAAATTCAGAGCCCCACCCAGTAGACCCCCCAATTACCCCCCAAAGTGCAAATCTCCCAGTAGACCCCCCAATTCCCTGGTATACCCCAGTAGACCCCCCAAGTGACCCCCCCCCCCAGACAAAATATGTCACTCCCCAATTCAGTCTCCATAGGTTCAGGCTTTCATACCTCCGAGTTATATCCAAAGGCACAGTTGTTATTCAATAGGTATAGACAATAGGGAAACTAGAACCCCCAAACCCAGCCCCCCAACCCCCCCCCAGTTGTTCCCAAGAAGTGGAGCCTTACACCCCAGTATCCCCCCAATTAAAGACCCCCCACCCCAGTAGAACCCCCAATTGCCCCAAATTACACCAAATCATAAGTAGACACCCCAAGTCTCCAAATACCCCCCAGTGGAGCCACAAATGACCCCCCCCCCAGACAAAATGTATCACTCCTGAATTCGTCCATAGGTTCAGGCTTTCATACCTCCGAGTTATATCCAAAAGGCACGGGTTGTTATTCAATAGGTGTAGACAGTAGGGAAACTAGACCCCCCAAATGACCCCCAACCCCCCCCCAGAATTGTTCCCAAGAAGTGAGGTAACCCCCAGTATCCCCCCAATTAAAGACCCCCCACCCAGTAGACCCCCCAATTACCCCCCAAATTACACCAAATCTCCCAGTAGACCCCCCAATTCTCCAGTATACCCCCCAGTAGACCCCCCAAATTCCCCCAGACAAAATATGTCACTCCCCAATTCGTCCATAGGTTCAGGCTTTCATACCTCCGAGTTATATCCAAAAGGCCTGGGGTTGTTGTTATTCAATAGGTGTAGACAGTGGGGAAACTAGACCCCCCAAATGACCCCCAACCCCCCCCCAGTTGTTCCCAAGAAGTGGGGTAACCCCCAGTATCCCCAAATTAAAGACCCCCCACCCAGTACAGGCCCCAATTACCCCCCAAATTACACCAAATCTCCAAAGTAGACCCCCCAATTCTCCAGTATACCCCCCAGTAGAGCCCCAAATGACCCCCCCCAGACAAAATATGTCACTCCCCAATTCGTCCATAGGTTCAGGCTTTCATGCCTCCACGGTATATCCAAAGGCACGGGTTGTTATTCAATAGGTGTAGACAGTAGGGAAACTAGACCCCCCAAATGACCCCCAACCCCCCCCTCAGTTGTTCCCCAAGAAGTGGGGTAACCCCCAGTATCCCCCCAATTAAAGACCCCCACCCAGTAGACCCCCCAATTACCCCCCAAATTACACCAAATCTCCCAGTCAGACCCCCCAATTCTCCAGTATACCCCCCAGTAGGGCCCCAAAATGACCCCCCCCCCCAGACAAAATATGTCACTCCCCAATTTCGTCCATAGGTTCAGGCTTTTCCATACCTCCGAGTTATATCCAAAGGCACGGAGTTGTTATTCAATAGGTGTAGACAGTAGGGAAGCTGGAGCCCCAAATGACCCCCCAACCCCCCCTCAGTTGTTCCCAAGAAGTGGGGTAACCCCCAGTATCCCCCAATTAAAGACCCCCACCCAGTAGACCCCCCAATTACCCCCCAAATTACACCAAATCTCCCAGTGAACCCCCCAATTCTCCAGTATACCCCCCAGTAGACCCCCCAAATGACCCCCCCCCCCCCAGACAAAATATGTCACTCCCCAATTCGTCCATAGGTTCAGGCTTTCATACCTCCGAGTTATATCCAAAGGCACAGGTTGTTATTCCAATAGGTGTAGACAGTAGGGAAACTAGACCCCCCAAATGACCCCCAACCCCCCCCCAGTTGTTCCCAAGAAGTGGGGTAACCCCCCAGTATCCCCCCAATTGAGGACCCCCACCCAGTGGAGCCCCCAATTACAGCCCCCAAACCCCCCCAAATCTCCCAGTAGACCCCCCAATTCTCCAGTACACCCCCCAGGAGACCCCCCAAATGACCCCCCCCCAGACAAAATATGTCACTCCCCAATTCGTCCATAGGTTCAGGCTTTCATACCTCCGAGTTATATCCAAAGGCACGGGTTGTTATTCAATAGGTGTAGACAGTAGGGAAACTAGACCCCCCAAATGACCCCCAACCCCCCCCCAGTTGTTCCCAAGAAGTGGGGTATCCCCCAGTATCCCCCAATTAAAGACCCCCACCCAGTAGACCCCCCAATTACCCCCCAAATTACACCAAATCCCCCCGTAGACCCCCCCATTCTCCAGTATCCCCCCCCGTAGACCCCCCAAATGACCCCCCCCCCCCAGACAAAATATGTCACTCCCCAATTCGTCCATAGGTTCAGGCTTTCATACCTCCGAGTTATATCCAAAGGCACGGGTTGTTATTCAATAGGTGTAGACAGTAGGGGAAACTAGACCCCCCAAATGACCCCCAACCCCCCCCCAGTTGTTCCCAAGAAGTGGGGTATCCCCCAGTATCCCCCCAATTAAAGACCCCCACCCAGTAGGCCCCCCACTCCCCCCCCAAATTACACCACATCTCCCAGTAGACCCCCCACTTCTCCAGTATACCCCCCAGTAGACCCCCCAAATGACCCCCCCCCCCAGACAAAATATGTCACTCCCCAATTCGTCCATAGGTTCAGGCTTTCATACCTCCGAGTTATATCCAAAGGCACGGGTTGTTATTCAATAGGTGTAGACAGTAGGGAAACTAGACCCCCCAAATGACCCCCAACCCCCCCCCAGTTGTTCCCAAGAAGTGGGGTATCCCCCAGTATCCCCCCAATTAAAGACCCCCACCCAGTAGACCCCCCAATTACCCCCCAAATTACACCAAATCTCCCAGTAGACCCCCCAATTCTCCAGTATACCCCCCAGTAGACCCCCCAAATGACCCCCCCCCCCAGACAAAATATGTCACTCCCCAATTCGTCCATAGGTTCAGGCTTTCATACCTCCGAGTTATATCCAAAGGCACGGGTTGTTATTCAATAGGTGTAGACAGTAGGGAAACTAGACCCCCCAAATGACCCCCAACCCCCCCCCCAGTTGTTCCCAAGAAGTGGGGTATCCCCCAGTATCCCCCCAATTAAAGACCCCCACCCAGTAGACCCCCCAATTACCCCCCAAATTACACCAAATCTCCCAGTAGACCCCCCAATTCTCCAGTATACCCCCCAGTAGACCCCCCAAATGACCCCCCCCCAGACAAAATATGTCACTCCCCAATTCGTCCATAGGTTCAGGCTTTCATACCTCCGAGTTATATCCAAAGGCACGGGTTGTTATTCAATAGGTGTAGACAGTAGGGAAACTAGACCCCCCAAATGACCCCCAACCCCCCCCCCCAGTTGTTCCCAAGAAGTGGGGTATCCCCCAGTATCCCCCCAATTAAAGACCCCCACCCAGTAGACCCCCCAATTACCCCCCAACTTACACCAAATCTCCCAGTAGACCCCCCAATTCTCCAGTATACCCACCAGTAGACCCCCCAAATGACCCCCCCCCCCCAGACAAAATATGTCACTCCCCAATTCGTCCATAGGTTCAGGCTTTCATACCTCCGAGTTATATCCAAAGGCACGGGTTGTTATTCAATAGGTGTAGACAGTAGGGAAACTAGACCCCCCAAATGACCCCCAACCCCCCCCCAGTTGTTCCCAAGAAGTGGGGTATCCCCCAGTATCCCCCCAATTAAAGACCCCCACCCAGTAGACCCCCCAATTACCCCCAAATTACACCAAATCTCCCAGTAGACCCCCCAATTCTCCAGTATACCCCCCAGTAGACCCCCCAAATGACCCCCCCCCCCAGACAAAATATGTCACTACCCAATTCGTCCATAGGTTCAGGCTTTCATACCTCCGAGTTATATCCAAAGGCACGGGTTGTTATTCAATAGGTGTAGACAGTAGGGAAACTAGACCCCCCAAATGACCCCCAACCCCCCCCCAGTTGTTCCCAAGAAGTGGGGTATCCCCCAGTATCCCCCCAATTAAAGACCCCCACCCAGTAGACCCCCCAATTACCCCCCAAATTACACCAAATCTCCCAGTAGACCCCCCAATTCTCCAGTATACCCCCCAGTAGACCCCCCAAATGACCCCCCCCCAGACAAAATATGTCACTCCCCAATTCGTCCATAGGTTCAGGCTTTCATACCTCCGAGTTATATCCAAAGGCACGGGTTGTTATTCAATAGGTGTAGACAGTAGGGAAACTAGACCCCCCAAATGACCCCCAACCCCCCCCCCAGTTGTTCCCAAGAAGTGGGGTATCCCCCAGTATCCCCCCAATTAAAGACCCCCACCCAGTAGACCCCCCAATTACCCCCCAAATTACACCAAATCTCCCAGTAGACCCCCCAATTCTCCAGTATACCCCCCAGTAGACCCCCCAAATGACCCCCCCCCCCCAGACAAAATATGTCACTCCCCAATTCGTCCATAGGTTCAGGCTTTCATACCTCCGAGTTATATCCAAAGGCACGGGTTGTTATTCAATAGGTGTAGACAGTAGGGTAATTAAGACCCCCCAAATGACCCCCAACCCCCCCCCAGTTGTTCCCAAGAAGTGGGGTATCCCCCAGTATCCCCCCAATTAAAGACCCCCACCCAGTAGACCCCCCAATTACCCCCCAAATTACACCAAATCTCCCAGTAGACCCCCCAATTCTCCAGTATACCCCCCAGTAGACCCCCCAGATGACCCCCCCCCCCAGACAAACTCTGTCACTCCCCAATTCGTCCATAGGTTCAGGCTTTCATACCTCCGAGTTATATCCAAAGGCACGGGTTGTTATTCAATAGGTGTAGACAGTAGGGAAACTAGACCCCCCAAATGACCCCCAACCCCCCCCCCAGTTGTTCCCAAGAAGTGGGGTATCCCCCAGTATCCCCCCAATTAAAGACCCCCACCCAGTAGACCCCCCAATTACCCCCCAAATTACACCAAATCTCCCAGTAGCCCCCCCCATTCTCCCGTATACCCCCCAGTAGACCCCCCAAATGACCCCCCCCCCCAGACAAAATATGTCACTCCCCAATTCGTCCATAGGTTCAGGCTTTCATACCTCCGAGTTATATCCAAAGGCACGGGTTGTTATTCAATAGGTGTAGACAGTAGGGGAAACTAGAGCCCCCAAATGACCCCCAACCCCCCCCCCAGTTGTTCCCAAGAAGTGGGGTATCCCCCAGGACCCCCCCAATTAAAGCCCCCCCACCCAGTAGACCCCCCAATTCCCCCCCAAATTACACCAAATCTCCCAGTAGACCCCCCAATTCCCCAGTATACCCCCCAGTAGACCCCCCAAATGACCCCCCCCCCCCAGACAAAATATGTCACTCCCCAATTCGTCCATAGGTTCAGGCTTTCATACCTCCGAGTTATATCCAAAGGCACGGGTTGTTATTCAATAGGTGTAGACAGTAGGGAAACTAGACCCCCCAAATGACCCCCCAACCCCCCCCCAGTTGTTCCCAAGAAGTGGGGTATCCCCCAGTATCCCCCCAATTAAAGACCCCCACCCAGTAGACCCCCCAATTACCCCCCAAATTACACCAAATCTCCCAGTAGACCCCCCAATTCTCCAGTATACCCCCCAGTAGACCCCCCAAATGACCCCCCCCCAGACAAAATATGTCACTCCCCAATTCGTCCATAGGTTCAGGCTTTCATACCTCCGAGTTATATCCAAAGGCACGGGTTGTTATTCAATAGGTGTAGACAGTAGGGAAACTAGACCCCCCAAATGACCCCCAACCCCCCCCCCAGTTGTTCCCAAGAAGTGGGGTATCCCCCAGTATCCCCCCAATTAAAGACCCCCACCCAGTAGACCCCCCAATTACCCCCCAAATTACACCAAATCTCCCAGTAGACCCCCCAATTCTCCAGTATACCCCCCAGTAGACCCCCCAAATGACCCCCCCCCCCAGACAAAATATGTCACTCCCCAATTCGTCCATAGGTTCAGGCTTTCATACCACCGAGATATATCCAAACGCACGGGTTGTTATTCAATAGGTGTAGACAGTAGGGAAACTAGACCCCCCAAATGACCCCCAACCCCCCCCCCAGTTGTTCCCAAGAAGTGGGGTATCCCCCAGTATCCCCCCAATTAAAGACCC
Source organism: Meloidogyne incognita (assembly GCA_036172945.1). NCBI lineage: Eukaryota > Metazoa > Nematoda > Chromadorea > Rhabditida > Meloidogynidae > Meloidogyne > Meloidogyne incognita. The sequence continues at coordinate 12,215,631 of JARQAC010000002.1, forward strand.
CCACCCAGTAGACCCCCCAATTACCCCCCAAATTACACCAAATCTCCCAGTAGACCCCCCAATTCTCCAGTATACCCCCCAGTAGACCCCCCAAATGACCCCCCCCCAGACAAAATATGTCACTCCCCAATTCGTCCATAGGTTCAGGCTTTCATACCTCCGAGTTATATCCAAACGCACGGGTTGTTATTCAATAGGTGTAGACAGTAGGGAAACTAGACCCCCCAAATGACCCCCAACCCCCCCCCAGTTGTTCCCAAGAAGTGGGGTATCCCCCAGTATCCCCCCAATTAAAGACCCCCACCCAGTAGACCCCCCAATTACCCCCCAAATTACACCAAATCTCCCAGTAGACCCCCCAACTCTCCAGTATACCCCCCAGTAGACCCCCCAAATGACCCCCCCCCCCAGACAAAATATGTCACTCCCCAATTCGTCCATAGGTTCAGGCTTTCATACCTCCGAGTTATATCCAAAGGCACGGGTTGTTATTCAATAGGTGTAGACAGTAGGGGAAACTAGACCCCCCAAATTACCCCCCCAACCCCCCCCCAGTTGTTCCCAAGAAGTGGGGTATCCCCCAGTATCCCCCCAATTAAAGACCCCCACCCAGTAGACCCCCCAATTACCCCCCAAATTACACCAAATCTCCCAGTAGACCCCCCAATTCTCCAGTATACCCCCCAGTAGACCCCCCAAATGACCCCCCCCCCAGACAAAATATGTCACTCCCCAATTCGTCCATAGGTTCAGGCTTTCATACCTCCGAGTTATATCCAAAGGCACGGGTTGTTATTCAATAGGTGTAGACAGTAGGGAAACTAGACCCCCCAAATGACCCCCAACCCCCCCCCAGTTGCTCCCCCGAAGTGGGGTATCCCCCACTACCCCCCCACCTTAAGACCCCCCACCCAGTCGACCCCCCAATTACCCCCCAAATTACACCAAACCTCCCAGTAGACCCCCCAATTCTCCAGTATACCCCCCAGTAGACCCCCCAAATGACCCCCCCCCCCAGACAAAATATGTCACTCCCCAATTCGTCCATAGGTTCAGGCTTTCATACCTCCGAGTTATATCCAAAGGCACGGGTTGTTATTCAATAGGTGTAGACAGTAGGGGAAACTAGACCCGCCAAATGACCCCCAACCCCCCCCCCAGTTGTTCCCCAGAAGTGGGCTATCCCCCCCTACCCCCCCCAACAAAGACCACCCACCCACCACACCCCCCAATTACCCCCCAAATTACCCCAAATCTCCCAGTAGACCCCCCAACACTCCAGTATACCCCCCAGTAGACCCCCCAAATGACCCCCCCCCCCCAGACAAAATATGTCACTCCCCAATTCGTCCATAGGTTCAGGCTTTCATACCTCCGAGTTATATCCAAAGGCACGGGTTGTTATTCAATAGGTGTAGACAGTACGGCAAACTAGACCCCCCAAATGACCCCCAACCCCCCCCCCAGTTGTTCCCAAGAAGTGGGGTATCCCCCAGTATCCCCCCAATTAAAGACCCCCACCCAGTAGACCCCCCAATTACCCCCCAAATTACACCAAATCTCCCAGTAGACCCCCCACTTCCCCAGTATACCCCCCAGTAGACCCCCCAAATGACCCCCCCCCCAGACAAAATATGTCACTCCCCAATTCGTCCATAGGTTCAGGCTTTCATACCTCCGAGTTATATCCAAAGGCACGGGTTGTTATTCAATAGGTGTAGACAGTAGGGAAACTAGACCCCCCAAATGACCCCCAACCCCCCCCCAGTTGTTCCCAAGAAGTGGGGTATCCCCCAGTATCCCCCCAATTAAAGACCCCCACCCAGCAGCCCCCCCAATTACCCCCCAAATTACACCAGACCCCCCAGTAGACCCCCCAATTCTCCAGTATACCCCCCAGTAGACCCCCCAAATGACCCACCCCCCAGACAAAATATGTCACTCCCCAATTCGTCCATAGGTTCAGGCTTTCATACCTCCGAGTTATATCCAAAGGCACGGGTTGTTATTCAATAGGTGTAGACAGTAGGGAAACTAGACCCCCCAAATGACCCCCAACCCCCCCCCAGTTGTTCCCAAGAAGTGGGGTATCCCCCAGTATCCCCCCAATTAAAGACCCCCACCCAGTAGACCCCCCAATTACCCCCCAAATTACCCCAAATCTCCCAGTAGACCCCCCAATTCTCCAGTATACCCCCCAGTAGACCCCCCAAATGACCCCCCCCCCCAGACAAAATATGTCACTCCCCAATTCGTCCATAGGTTCAGGCTTTCATACCTCCGAGTTATATCCAAAGGCACGGGTTGTTATTCAATAGGTGTAGACAGTAGGGAAACTAGACCCCCCAAATGACCCCCAACCCCCCCCCAGTTGTTCCCAAGAAGTGGGGTATCCCCCAGTATCCCCCCAATTAAAGACCCCCACCCAGTAGACCCCCCAATTACCCCCCAAATTACACCAAATCTCCCAGTAGACCCCCCAATTCTCCAGTATACCCCCCAGTAGACCCCCCAAATGACCCCCCCCCCCAGACAAAATATGTCACTCCCCAATTCGTCCATAGGTTCAGGCTTTCATACCTCCGAGTTATATCCAAAGGCACGGGTTGTTATTCAATAGGTGTAGACAGTAGGGAAACTAGACCCCCCAAATGACCCCCAACCCCCCCCCAGTTGTTCCCAAGAAGTGGGGTATCCCCCAGTATCCCCCAATTAAAGACCCCCACCCAGTAGACCCCCCAATTACCCCCCAAATTACACCAAATCTCCCAGTAGACCCCCCAATTCTCCAGTATACCCCCCAGTAGACCCCCCAAATGACCCCACCCCCCCAGACAAAATATGTCACTCCCCAATTCGTCCATAGGTTCAGGCTTTCATACCTCCGAGTTATATCCAAAGGCACGGGTTGTTATTCAATAGGTGTAGACAGTAGGGAAACTAGACCCCCCAAATGACCCCCAACCCCCCCCCAGTTGTTCCCAAGAAGTGGGGTATCCCCCAGTATCCCCCCAATTAAAGACCCCCACCCAGTAGACCCCCCAATTACCCCCCAAATTACACCAAAGCTCCCACTAGACCCCCCAATCCTCCAGTATACCCCCCAGTAGTCCCCCCAAATGACCCCCCCCCCAGACAAAATATGTCACTCCCCAATTCGTCCATAGGTTCAGGCTTTCATACCTCCGAGTTATATCCAAAGGCACGGGTTGTTATTCAATAGGTGTAGACAGTAGGGAAACTAGACCCCCCAAATGACCCCCAACCCCCCCCCCCAGTTGTTCCCAAGAAGTGGGGTATCCCCCAGTATCCCCCCAATTAAAGACCCCCACCCAGTAGACCCCCCAATTACCCCCCAAATTACACCAAATCTCCCAGTAGACCCCCCAATTCTCCAGTATACCCCCCAGTAGACCCCCCAAATGACCCCCCCCCCCAGACAAAATATGTCACTCCCCAATTCGTCCATAGGTTCAGGCTTTCATACCTCCGAGTTATATCCAAAGGCACGGGTTGTTATTCAATAGGTGTAGACAGTAGGGAAACTAGACCCCCCAAATGACCCCCCAACCCCCCCCCCAGTTGTTCCCAAGAAGTGGGGTATCCCCCAGTATCCCCCCAATTAAAGACCCCCACCCAGTAGACCCCCCAATTACCCCCCAAATTACCCCAAATCTCCCAGTAGACCCCCCAATTCTCCAGTATACCCCCCAGTAGACCCCCCAAATGACCCCCCCCCCCAGACAAAATATGTCACTCCCCAATTCGTCCATAGGTTCAGGCTTTCATACCTCCGACTTATATCCACAGGCACGGGTTGTTATTCAATAGGTCTAGACAGTAGGTGAACCTACACCCCCCAAATGACCCCCAACCCCCCCCCAGTTGTTCCCAAGAAGTGGGGTATCCCCCAGTATCCCCCAATTAAAGACCCCCACCCAGTAGACCCCCCAATTACCCCCCAAATTACACCAAGTCTCCCAGTAGACCACCCAATTCTCCAGTATACCCCCCAGTAGCCCCCCCAAATGTCCCCCCCCCCCAGACAAAATATGTCACTCCCCAATTCGTCCATAGGTTCAGGCTTTCATACCTCCGAGTTATATCCAAAGGCACGGGTTGTTATTCAATAGGTGTAGACAGTAGGGGAAACTAGACCCCCCAAATGACCCCCAACCCCCCCCCCAGTTGTTCCCAAGAAGTGGGGTATCCCCCAGTATCCCCCCAATTAAAGACCCCCACCCAGTAGACCCCCCAATTACCCCCCAAATTACACCAAATCTCCCAGTACACCCCCCAATTCTCCAGTATACCCCCCAGTAGACCCCCCAAATGACCCCCCCCCAGACAAAATATGTCACTCCCCAATTCGTCCATAGGTTCAGGCTTTCATACCTCCGAGTTATATCCAAAGGCACGGGTTGTTATTCAATAGGTGTAGACAGTAGGGGAAACTAGTCCCCCCCAATGACCCCCAACCCCCCCCCAGTTGTTCCCAAGAAGTGGGGTATCCCCCAGTATCCCCCCAATTAAAGACCCCCACCCAGTAGACCCCCCAATTACCACCCAAATTACACCAAATCTCCCAGTAGACCCCCCAATTCTCCAGTATACCCCCCAGTAGACCCCCCAAATGACCCCCCCCCCCCAGACAAAATATGTCACTCCCCAATTCGTCCATAGGTTCAGGCTTTCATACCTCCGAGTTATATCCAAAGGCACGGGTTGTCATTCAATATGTGTAGACAGTAGGGAAACTAGACCCCCCAAATGACCCCCAACCCCCCCCCAGTTGTTCCCAAGAAGTGGGGTATCCCCCAGTATCCCCCCAATTAAAGACCCCCACCCAGTAGACCCCCCAATTACCCCCCAAATTACACCAAATCTCCCAGTAGACCCACCAATTCTCCAGTATACCCCCCAGTAGACCCCCCAAATGACCCCCCCCCCCAGACAAAATATGTCACTCCCCAATTCGTCCATAGGTTCAGGCTTTCATACCTCCGAGTTATATCCAAAGGCACGGGTTGTTATTCAATAGGTGTAGACAGTAGGGAAACTAGACCCCCCAAATGACCCCCAACCCCCCCCCAGTTGTTCCCAAGAAGTGGGGTATCCCCCAGTATCCCCCCAATTAAAGACCCCCACCCAGTAGACCCCCCAATTACCCCCCAAATTACACCAAATCTCCCAGTAGACCCCCCAATTCTCCAGTATACCCCCCAGTAGACCCCCCAAATGACCCCCCCCCCCAGACAAAATATGTCACTCCCCAATTCGTCCATAGGTTCAGGCTTTCATACCTCCGAGTTATATCCAAAGGCACGGGTTGTTATTCAATAGGTGTAGACAGTAGGGAAACTAGACCCCCCAAATGACCCCCAACCCCCCCAGTTGTTCCCAAGAAGTGGGGTAACCCCCAGTATCCCCCCAATTAAAGACCCCCACCCAGTAGACCCCCCAAATGACCCCCCAAACCCCCCCAAATCTCCCAGTAGACCCCCCAATTCTCCAGTATACCCCCCCGTAGACCCCCCCCACCAGCCCCCCCCCCCCCCCCCCCCCCCCAGACAAAATATGCTCACTCCCCAATTCGTCCATAGGTTCAGGCTTTCATATCCACGAGTTAACTATCCCAAAGGCACAGGTTGTTATTCAATAGGTGTAGACAGTAGGGGAAACTAGCCCCCCCAAATGACCCCCCAACCCCCCCCCCTCCCGTTCATTTCCCCAAGAAGTGCGGTCTCCCCCAGTACCCCCCCAATTACCGACCCCCCCCCCAGTAGACCCCCCAATTACCCCCCAAATTACACCAAATCTCCCGAAGCCAGACCCCCCAATTCTCCAGTATACCCCCCCAGTAGGGCCCCAAAATCACCCCCCCCCCCCCCCCCCCAGACAAAATATATCACTCCCCAATTCGTCCATAGGTTCAGGCTTTCATACCTCCGAGTTATATCCAAAGGCACGGGTTGTTATTCAATAGGTGTAGACAGTGAGGGAAACCCCAGAGCCCCCAAATGACCCCCCAACCCCCCCCCCAGTTGTTCCCAAGAAGTGGGGTATCCCCCAGTATCCCCCCAATTAAAGACCCCCCACCCAGTAGAACCCCCAATTACCCCCCAAATTCCACCAAATCTCCCAGTAGACCCCCCAATTCTCCAGTATACCCCCCAGTAGACCCCCCAAATGACCCCCCCCCCCAGACAAAATATGTCACTCCCCAATTCGTCCATAGGTTCAGGCTTTCATACCTCCGAGTTATATCCAAAAGCGGGGGTTGTTGTTCAAGCCAGGTGTAGACAGTAGGGAAACCAGATGCCCCAAATGACCCCCAACCCCCCCCAGTTGTTCCCAAGAAGTGAGGTAACCCCAGTATCCCCCCAATTAAAGACCCCCACCCAGTAGACCCCCCAAATGACCCCCCAAATTTTACCAAATCTCCCAGTAGACCCCCCAATTCTCCAGTATACCCCCCAGTAGACCCCCCAAATGACCCCCCCCCAGACAAAATATGTCACTCCCCAATTCATCCATAGGTTCAGGCTTTCATACCTCCGAGTTATATCCAAAGGCAGGGGTTGTTATTCAATAGGTGTAGACAGTAGGGGAAACTAGACCCCCCAAATGACCCCCAACCCCCCCCCAGTTGTTCCCAAGAAGTGGGGTAACCCCCAGTATCCCCCCAATTAAAGACCCCCACCCAGTGAACCCCCCAAATGACCCCCCAACCCCCCAAATCTCCCAGTAGACCCCCCAATTCTCCAGTACACCCCCCAGTGAGACCCCCCAAATGACCCATTCCCCCCAGACAAAATATGTCACTCCCCAATTCGTCCATAGGTTCAGGCTTTCATACCTCCGAGTTATATCCAAAAGCACGGGTTGTTATTCAATAGGTGTAGACAGTAGGGAAACTAGACCCCCCAAATGACCCCCAACCCCCCGATTTGTTCCCAAGAAGTGGGGTAACCCCCAGTATCCCCCCAATTAAAAGACCCCCCACCCAGTAGACCCCCCAATTACCCCCCAAATTACACCAAATCTCCCCAGTAGACCCCCCAATTCTCCAGTATACCCCCCAGTAGACCCCCCAAATGACCCCCCCCCCCCCCCCCCCCCAGACAAAATATGTCACTCCCCAATTCGTCCATAGGTTCAGGCTTTCATACCTCCGAGTTATATCCAAAGGCACGGGTTGTTATTCAATAGGTGTAGACAGTGAGGGGAAACTGGAGCCCCAAATGACCCCCCAACCCCCCCAGTTGTTCCCAAGAAGTGAGGTATCCCCCAGTATCCCCCAATTAAAGACCCCCACCCAGTAGACCCCCCAATTACCCCCAAATTACACCAAATCTCCCAGTAGACCCCCCAATTCTCCAGTATACCCCCCACTAGACCCCCCAAATGACCCCCCCCCCCCAGACAAAATATGTCACTCCCCAATTAAATCCATAGGTTCAGGCTTTTATGCCTCCGAGTTATATCCAAAAGGCACGGGTTGTTATTCCAGCGGAGTATGAATACAGTAGGGGGAAACTAGACCCCCCAAATGACCCCCAACCCCCCCCCAGTTGTTCCCAAGAGGTGGGGTAACCCCCAAGTATCCCCCAATTAAAGACCCCCACCCAGTAGACCCCCCGATTGACCCCCCAAATTACACCAAATCTCCCAGTAGACCCCCCAATTCTCCAGTATACCCCCCAGTAGACCCCCCAAATGACCCCCCCCCCAGACAAAATATGTCACTCCCCAATTCTAATCCATGGGTTCCGGCTCTCATACCTCCGAGTTATATCCAAAGGCAGGGGTTGTTATTCAACAGGTGTAGACAGTAGGGAAACTAGACCCCCCAAATGACCCCCAACCCCCCCCCCAGTTGTTCCCAAGAATTACGGGTAACCCCCCAGTATCCCCCAATTAAAGACCCCCACCCAGTAGAGCCCCCCAAATGACCCACAACCCCCCAAATCTCCCAGTAGACACCCCAATTCTCCAGTACACACCCCCCAGTAGAACCCCCAAATGACCCCCCCCCCCAGACAAAATATGTCACTCCCCAATTCGTCCATAGAGTTCAGGCTTTCATACACTCCGAGTTATATCCAAAGGCAGGGGGGTTGTTATTCAATAGGTGTAGACAGTAGGGGAAACTAGACCCCCAAACTGACCCCCAACCCCCCCCCCAGTTGTTCCCAAGAAGTGAAATTAACCCTGAGTATCCCCCCAATTAAAGACCCCCACCCAGTAGACCCCCAAATGACCCCCCAAATTACACCAAATCTCCCAGTAGACCCCCCAATTCTCCAGTATACCCACACAGTAGACCCCCAAACTGACCCCCCCCCCCAGACAAAATATGTCACTCCCCAATTCGTCCATAGGTTCAGGCTTTCATACCTCAGAAGGTTATATCCAAAGGCACGGGTTGACATTCAATAATTGTAGACAGTAGGGGAAACTAGACCCCCCAAATGACCCCCCAACCCCCCCCCAGTTGTTCCCAAGAAGTGGGGTAACCCCTGATATCCCCCCAATTAAAGACCCCCACCCAGTAGACCCCCAAATGACCCCCCAACCCCCCAAATCTCCCCAGTAGACCCCCCAATTCTCCAGTACACCCCCCAGTAGACCCCCCAAATGACCCCCCCCCCCCCCCCCCCAGACAAAATATGTCACTCCCCAATTCGTCCATAGGTTTAGGGCTTTCGCCTCCAGGGTTATATCCAAAGGCAGGGGTTGTGATTCAATAGGTGTAGACAGTAGGGGAAACTAGAGCCCCCAAATGACCCCCAACCCCCCCCCAGTTGTTCCCAAGAAGTGGGGTAACCCCCCAGTATCCCCCAATTAAAGACCCCCCACCCAGTAGACCCCCCAATTACCCCCCAAATTACACCAAATCTCCCAGTAGACCCCCCAATTCTCCCAGTATACCCCCCACTAGACCCCCCAACACCCCCCCCCCCCACCCCCAGACAAAATATGTCCCTCCCCAATTCGTCCATAGGTTCAGGCTTTCATACCTCCGAGTTATATCCAAAGGCAGGGGTTGTTATTCAATAGGGTGTAGACAGTAGAAAGGGAAGCTGGAGCCCCCCCAAATGACCCCCAACCCCCCCCCCCGGTTGTTCCCAAGAAGTGGGGTAACCCCCAATATCCCCCCAATTAAAGACCCCCACCCAGTAGACCCCCCAAATGACCCCCAACCCCCCAAATCTCCCAGTAGACCCCCAATTCTCCAGTATACACCCCAGTAGACCCCCAAATGACCCCCCCCCACAGACAAAATATGTCACTCCCCAATTCGTCCATAGGTTCAGGCTTTCATACCTCCGAGTTATATCCAAAGCCAGGGGTTGTTATTCAATAGGTGTAGACAGTAGGGGGAAACTAGACCCCCCAAATGACCCCCAACCCCCCCCCAGTTGTTCCCAAGAAGTGAGGTAACCCCACAGTATCCCCCCAATTAAAAGACCCCCACCCAGTAGACCCCCCAATTACCCCCCAAATTACACCAAATCTCCCAGTAGACCCCCCAATTCTCCGGTATACCCCCCAGTAGACCCCCCAAATGACCCCCCCCCCCCCCAGACAAAATATGTCACTCCCCAATTCGTCCATAGGTTCTGAGCTTTCATACCTCCAGGTTATATCCAAAGGCACAGGTTGTTATTCAATAAGTGTAGACAGTAGGGAAACTAGACCCCCCAAATGACCCCCAACCCCCCCCCCAGTTGTTCCCAAGAAGTGGGAGTATCCCCCAGTATCCCCCAATTAAAGACCCCCCACCCAATAGAACCCCCCATTACCCCCCAAATTACACCAAATCTCCCAGTAGACCCCCCAATTCTCCAGTATACCCCCCAGTAGACCCCCCAAATGACCCCCAGTAGACCCCCCCAGACAAAATATGTCACTCCCCAATTCGTCCATAGGTTCAGGCTTTCATACCTCCGAAGGTTATATCCAAAGGCACGGGTTGTTATTCAATAGGTGTAGACAGTAAGGGGAAACTAAGACCCCCCAAATGACACAACCCCCCCCCAGTTGTTCCCAAGAAGTGGGGGTATCCCCCAGTATCCCCCAATTAAAGACCCCCACCCAGTAGACCCCCCAATTACCCCCAAATTACACCAAATCTCCCAGTAGACCCCCCAATTCTCAGTATACCCCCCAGTAGACCCCCAAACTTGACCCCCCCCCCCCAGACAAAATATGTCACTCCCCAATTCGTCCATAGGTTCAGGCTTTCCATACCTCCGAGTTATATCCAAAGGCACGGAGTTGTTATTCAATAAGGTGTAGACAGTAGGGAAACTAGACCCCCCAAATGACCCCCCCAACCCCCCCCCCCAGTTGTTCCCAAGAAGTGGGGTATCCCCCAGTATCCCCCCAATTAAAGACCCCCACCCAGTAGACCCCCCAAATTACCCCCCAAATTACACCAAATCTCCCAGTAGACCCCCAATTCTCCAGTATACCCCCCAGTAGACCCCCCAAATGACCCCCAGTAGACCCCCCCCAGACAAAATATGTCACTCCCCAATTCGTCCATAGGTTCAGGCTTTCACTACCTCCGAGGATTTATATCCAAAGGCACGAGGTTGTTATTCAATAGGTGTAGACAGTAGGGAAACTAGACCCCCCAAATGACCCCCAACCCCCCCCCCCAGTTGTTCCCAAGAAGTGGGGTATCCCCCCAGTATCCCCCCAATTAAAGACCCCCCACCCAGTAGACCCCCCAATTACCCCCCAAATTACACCCCCCAAATCTCCCAGTAGACCCCCCAATTCTCAGTATACCCCCCAGTAGACCCCCCAAATGACCCCCCCCCCCCCCCCCCCCCCCCCAGACAAAATATGTCACTCCCCAATTCGTCCATAGAGTTCAGGCTTTCATACCTCCGAGTTATATCCAAAGGCACGGGTTGTTATTCAATAGGTGTAGACAGTAAGGAAACTAGACCCCCAAATGACCCCCAACCCCCCCCCAGTTGTTCCCAAGAAGTGGGGTAACCCCCAGTATCCCCCCCAATTAAAGACCCCCACCCAAGTAGACCCCCCAATTACCCCCCAATTACACCAAATCTCCCCAGTAGACCCCCCAATTCTCCAGTATACCCCCAGTAGACCCCCCAAATGACCCCCCACCCCCCCCCCCAGAACAAAATATCATCAACTCCCCAATTCGTCCATAGGTTCAGGCTTTCATACCTCCGAGTTATATCCAAAGGCACGAGGTTGTTATTCAATAGGTGTAGACAGTAGGGGGAAACTAGACCCCCCAAATGACCCCCCAACCCCCCCCCCAGTTGTTCCCGAAGTGGGGTATCCCCCAGTATCCCCCCAATTAAAGACCCCCACCCAGTAGACCCCCCAAAATTACCCCCCAAATTACGCCAAATCTCCCAGTAGACCCCCCAATTCTCCAGTATACCCCCCAGTAGACCCCCCAAATGACCCCAGTAGACCCCCCCAGACAAAAATATGCTCCTCCCCAATTCGTCCATAGGTTCAGGCTTTCATACCTCCGGGTTATATCCAAAGGCACGGGTTGTTATTCAATAGGTGTAGACAGTAGGGGAAACTAGAACCCCCCAAATGACCCCCCAACCCCCCCCCCCCCAGTTGTTCCCCCAGAAGTGGGGTATCCCCCAGTATCCCCCCAATTAAAGACCCCCCACCCAGTAGACCCCCCAATTACCCCCAAATTACACCAAATCTCCCAGTAGACCTCCCAATTCTCCAGTATACCCCCCAAGTAGACCCCCCAAATGACCCCCAGTAGACCCCCCAGACAAAATATGTCACTCCCCCAATTCGTCCATAGGTTCAGGCTTTCATACCTCCGAGAGTTATATCCAAAGGCACGGGTTGTTATTACAATAGGTGTAGACAGTAGGGGAAACTAGACCCCCCAAATGACCCCCCAACCCCCCCCCCAGTTGTTCCCAAGAAGTGGGGTATCCCCCAGTATCCCCCCAATTAAAGACCCCCCACCCAGTAGACCCCCCAATTACCCCCCAAATTACACCAAATCTCCCAGTAGACCCCCCAATTCTCCAGTATACCCCCCCCAGGTAGAACCCCAAATGACCCCCCCCCCCCAGACAAAATATGTCCACTCCCCAATTCGTCCATAGGTTCAGGCTTTCATACCTCCGAGTTATATCCCAAAAGGCACAGGTTGTTATTCAATAGGTGTAGACAGTAGGGAAAGCTGAGACCCCCCAAATGACCCCCAACCCCCCCCCCCCAGTTGTTCCCAAGAAGTGGGGTATCCCCCAAGATATCCCCCCAATTAAAAGACCCCCCACCCAGTAGACCCCCCAATTACCCCAGAATTACACCAAATCTCCCAGTACACCCCCCAATTCTCCAGTATACCCCCCAGTAGACCCCCCAAACTGACCCCCCAATGGAAAGCCCCCAGACAAAATATGTCACTCCCCAATTCGTCCATAGGTTCAGGCTTTCATACCTCCGGTTATATCCAAAGGCACGGGTTGTTATTCAATAGGTGTAGACAGTAGGGGAAACTAGACCCCCCAAATGACCCCCCAACCCCCCCCCCAGTTGTTCCCAAGAAGTGGGGTATCCCCCCAAATATCCCCCCCAATTAAAAGACCCCCACCCAGTAGACCCCCCAATTACCCCCCAAATTACACCAAATCTCCCAGTAGACCCCCCAATTCTCCAGTATACCCCCCAGTAGACCCCCCAAATGACCCCCCCCCCCCCCCAGACAAAATATGTCACTCCCCCAATTCGTCCATAGGTTCAGGCTTTCATACCTCCGAAGTTATATCCAAAGGCACGGGTTGTTATTCAACTCAGGTGTAGACAGTGGGGAAACTAGACCCCCCAAATGACCCCCAACCCCCCCCCCCCCCCAGTTGTTCCCAAGAAGTGGGGTATCCCCCCAGTATCCCCCCAATTAAAGACCCCCACACCCAGTAGACCCCCAATTACCCCCCAAATTACACCAAATCTCCCCAGTAGACCCCCAATTCTCCAGTATACCCCCCAGTAGACCCCCCAAATGACCCCCCAGTGGAGCCCCCCAGACAAAATATGTCACTCCCCAGATTCGTCCATAGGTTCAGGCTTTTCCCATACCTCCAGAGGTTATATCCAAAGGCACGAGGTTGTTATTCAATAGGGGGTGTAGACAGTAGGAAACTAGACCCCCCAAATGACCCCCCAACCCCCCCCCCCAGTTAGTTCCCAAGGAAGTGGGGTATCCCCGACTATCCCCCAATTAAAGACCCCCACCCAGTAGACCCCCCAATTACCCCCAAATTACACCAAATCTCCCAGTAGACCCCCCAATTCTCCAGTATACCCCCCAGTATAGACCCCCCAAATGACCCCCAGTAGACCCCCCCAGACAAAATATGTCACTCCCCCAATTCGTCCATAGGTTCAGGCTTTTTCATACCTCCGAGTTATATCCAAAGGCACGGGTTGTTATTCAATAGGTGTAGACAGTAGGGAAACTAGACCCCCCAAATGACCCCCAACCCCCCCCCCCAGTTGTTCCCAAGAAGTGGGGTATCCCCCAGTATCCCCCAATTAAAGACCCCCCACCCAAGTAGAGCCCACCCAAATTACCCCCCAAATTACACCAAATCTCCCAGTAGACCCCCAATTCTCCAGTATACCCCCCAGTAGACCCCCCAAATGAGCCCCCCCACCCCCCCCAGACAGAAATATGTCCTCCCCAATTCGTCCATAGGTTCAGGCTTTCATACCTCCGAGTTCCATATCCAAAGGCACGGGTTGTTATTCAATAGGTGTAGACAGTAGGGAAACTGGAGCCCCCCAAATGACCCCAACCCCCCCCCCCCCCCCAGTTGTTCCCAAGAAATTTGGGGTATCCCCCAGATATCCCCCCAATTAAAGACCCCCCACCCAGTAGAACCCCCCAAATTACCCCCCAAATTACACCAAATCTCCCAGTAGACCCCCCAATTCTCCAGTATACCCCCCAGTAGACCCCCAAATGACCCCCAGTAGACCCCCCAGACAAAATATGTCACTCCCCAATTCGTCCATAAGAGTTTCCAGGCTTTCATACCTCCGAGTTATATCCAAAGGCACGAGTTTATTTATTCAATAGGTGTAGACAGTAGGGAAACTAGACCCCCAAATGACCCCCAACCCCCCCCCCCCCCCAGTTGTTCCCAAGAAGTGGGGTAATCCCCCAGTATCCCCCCAATTAAAGACCCCCCACCCAGTGAACCCCCCAATTACCCCCCAAATTACACCAAATCTCCCAGTAGACCCCCCAAATTCTCCAGTATATGCACCCCCAGTAGACCCCCCAAATGACCCCCAGTAGACCCCCCCCCCCCAGACAAAATATGTCACTCCCCAATTCGTCCATAGGTTCAGGCTTTCCATACCTCCGAGTTATATCCAAAGGCACGGGTTGTTATTCAATAGGTGTAGAACCCCAGTAGGGGAAACTAGACCCCCCAAATGACCCCCAACCCCCCCCCCCAGTTGTTCCCAAGAAGTGGGGTATCCCCCAATATCCCCCCAATTAAAGACCCCCCACCCAGTAGAACCCCCCCAATTACCCACCCCAAATTACACCAAATCTCCCCAGTAGAACCCCCAATTCTCCAGTATACCCCCCAGTAGAACCCCCAGAATGACCCCCAGTAGACCCCCCAGACAAAATATGTCACTCCCCAATTCGTCCATAGGTTCAGGCTTTCATACCTCCGAGTTATATCCAAAGGCACGGGTTGTTATTCAATAAGGTGTAGACAGTAGGGAAACTAGACCCCCCAAATGACCCCCAACCCCCCCCCCAGTTGTTCCCAAGAAGTGGGGTATCCCCCAGTATCCCCCCAATTAAAGACCCCCCACCCAGTAGACCCCCCAATTACCCCCCAAATTACACCAAATCTCCCAGTAGACCCCCCAAATTCTCCTAGGGCCACCTTTATACCCCCCAGTAGACCCCCAAATGACCCCCCCCCCCCCAGACAAAATATGTCACTCCCCAATTCGTCCATAGGTTCAGGCTTTCATACCTCCGAGTTATATCCAAAGGCACGGGTTGTTATTCAATAGGTGTAGACAGTAGGGAAACTAGACCCCCCAAATGACCCCCCAACCCCCCCCCAGTTGTTCCCAAGAAGTGGGGTATCCCCCAGTATCCCCCCAATTAAAGAAGACCCCCCACCCAGTAGACCCCCCAATTACCCCCCAAATTACACCAAATCTCCCAGTAGACCCCCAATTCTCCAGTACTACCCCCCAGTAGACCCCCCAAATGAGCCCCCCCCCCCAGACAAAATATGTCACTCCCCCAATTCGTCCATAGGTTCAGACTTCATACCTCCGAGTTCATATCCAAAGGCACGGGTTGTTATTCAATAGGTGTAGACAGTAGGGGAAACTAGACCCCCCAAATGACCCCCAACCCCCCCCCCAGTTGTTCCCAAGAAGTGGGAGTAACCCCCAAAGTATCCCCCCAATTAAAGACCCCCCACCCAGTAGACCCCCCAAATTACCCCCCAAATTCCCCCCCAAATCTCCCAGTAGACCCCCCAATTCTCCAGTATACCCCCAGTAGACCCCCCAAATGACCCCCAGTAGACCCCCCAGACAAAATATGTCACTCCCCAATTCGTCCATAGAGTTCAGGCTTTCATACCTCCGAGTTATATCCAAGGAGGCAGGGGTTGTTATTCAATAGGTGTAGACAGTAGGAAACTAGACCCCAAATGACCCCCAACCCCCCCCCCCCCCCAGTTGTTCCCAAGAAGTGGGGTAATCCCCCAAAATATCCCCCCAATTAAAGACCCCCCACCCAGTAGACCCCCCAATTACCCCCCAAATTACACTAAATCTCCCAGCTAGAACCCCCAATTCCTCTAGTTATACCCCCCCAGTAGACCCCCCAAATGACCCCCCCCCCCCAGTAGACCCCCCCCAGACAAAATATGTCACTCCCCAATTCGTCCATAGGTTCAGGCTTTCATACCTCCGAGTTATATCCAAAAGGCACGGGTTGTTATTCAATAGGTGTAGACAGTAGGGAAACTAGACCCCCCTGATGACCCCCAACCCCCCCCCAGTTGTTCCCAAGAAGTGGGGTAATCCCCCAGTATCCCCCCAATTAAAGACCCCCCACCCAAGTAGACCCCCAATTACCCCCCAAATTACACCAAATCTCCCAGTAGACCCCCCAATTCTCCAGTATACCCCCCAGTAGACCCCCCAAATGACCCCCCCCCCCCCCCCCCCCCAGACAAAATATGTCACTCCCAATTCGTCCATAGGTTCAGGCTTTCATACCTCCGAGTTATATCCAAAAGGCACGGGTTGTTATTCAATAGGTCGTAGACAGTAGGAAACTAGACCCCCAAATAAGACCCCCCAACCCCCCCCCCAGTTGTTCCCAAGAAGTGGGAGTATCCCCCAATATCCCCCCAATTAAAGACCCCCACCCAGTAGACCCCCCAATTACCCCCCAGAATTCACACCAAATCTCCCAGTAGACCCCCCAATTCTCCAGTATACACCCCAGTAGACCCCCCCAATGACCCCCCCCCCCCCCCCCCCCCCAGTAGACCCCAGACAAAATGTCACTCCCCAATTCGTCCATAGGTTCAGGCTTTCATACCTCCGAGTTATATCCAAAGGCACGGGTTGTTATTCAATAGGTGTAGACAGTAGGGGGAAACTAGACCCCCCAAATGACCCCCCAACCCCCCCCCCCCAGTTGTTCCCAAGAAGTGGGGTATCCCCCAGTATCCCCCCAATTAAAGACCCCCCACACCAGTAGACCCCCCAATTACCCCCAAATTACACCAAATCTCCCAAAGTAGACCCCCCAATTCTCCAGTATATACCCCCAGTAGACCCCCCAAATGACCCCCAGTAGCCCCCCCCCAGACAAAATATGTCACTCCCCAATTCGTCCATAGGTTCAGGCTTTCCATACCTCCGAGTTATATCCAAAAGGCACGGGTTGTTATTCAATAAGGTGTAGACAGTAGGGGAAACTTAGACCCCCCCCAAATGACCCCCAACCCCCCCCCCCCCCCCCCCCCAGTTGTTCCCAAGAAGTAGGGGTAACCCCCAGTATCCCCCCAATTAAAAGACCACCCACCAAGTAGACCCCCCAATTACCCCCCAAATTACCCCAAATCTCCCAGTAGACCCCCCAATTCTCCCAGTATACCCCCCAGTAGACCCTAAGCCAAATAGACCCCCCCCCCCCCAGACAAAATATGTCACTTTCCCCAATTCGTCCATAGGTTCAGGCTTTTGTACCTCCGTGTTATATCCAAAGGCACGGGTTGTTATTCAATAGGTGTAGACAGTGAGGGAAACTAGACCCCCCAAATGACCCCCCAACCCCCCCCCCAGTTGTTCCCAAGAAGTGGGGTAATCCCCCAGTATCCCCCAATTAAAGACCCCCACCCAGTAGGACCCCCCAATTACCCCCCAAATTACACCAAATCTCCCAGTAGAACACCCAATTCTCCAGTATACCCCCCAGTAGACCCCCCCCAAATGACCCCCAGTAGACCCCCCAGACAAAATATGCTCACTCCCCAATTCGTCCATAGGTTCAGGCTTTCATACCTCCGAGTTGCCTATCCAAAAGGCACGGGTTGTTATTCCAATAGAATTGTAGACAGTAGAGGGAAACTAGACCCCCCAAATGACCCCCAACCCCCCCCCCAGTTGTTTCCCAAGAAGTGGGGTATCCCCCAGTATCCCCCCAATTAAAGACCCCCCACCCAGTAGACCCCCCAATTACCCCCCAAATTACACCAAATCTCCCAGTAGACCCCCCAATTCTCCAGTATACCCCCCAGTAGACCCCCCAAATGACCCCCCCCCCCCCCCAGACAAAATATGTCCACTCCCCAATTCGTCCATAGGTTCAGGCTTTCATACCTCCGAGTTATATCCAAAGGCACGGGTTGTTATTCAATAAGAGTGTAGACAGTAGGGGAAACTAGACCCCCCCAAATGACCCCCAGCCCCCCCCCCAGTTGTTCCCAAGAAGTGAGGGTATCCCCCAATGTCCCCCCAATTAAAAGACCCCCCACCCCAGTAGACCCCCCAATTACCCCCCAAATTACACCAAATCTCCCAGTAGACCCCCCAATTCTCCAGTATACCCCCCAGTAGACCCCCAAATGGCCCCCCCCCCCCAGTAGACCCCCCCAGACAAAATATGTCCTCCCCAATTCGTCCATAGGTTCAGGCTTTCATACCTCCGAGTTATATCCAAAGGCACGGGTTGTTATTCAATAAGGTGTAGACAGTAGGAAACTAGAACCCCAAATGACCCCCAACCCCCCCAGTTGTTCCCAAGAAGTGGGGTAACCCCCAGATATCCCCCAATTAAAGACCCCCCCCACCCAAGTAGACCCCCCAATTGCCCCAAATTACACCAAATCTCCCAGTAGACCCCCCAATTCTCCAGTATACCCCCCAGTAGACCCCCCAAATGACCCCCCCCCCCCCCCCCAGACAAAATATGTCACTCCCCAATTCGTCCATAGGTTCAGGCTTTCATACCTCCGAGTTTATATCTCCAAAGGCACGGAGGTTGTTATTCAATAGGTGTAGACAGTAGGGAAACTAGACCCCCCAAATGACCCCCCAACCCCCCCCCCCCCCCAGTTGTTCCCAAAGAAGTGGGGTATCCCCCAGTATCCCCCAATTAAGACCCCCACCCAGTAGACCCCCCAATTCCCCCCCAAATTACACCAAATCTCCCAGTAGACCCCCCAATTCTCCAGTATACCCCCCAGTAGACCCCCCAAATGACCCCCAGTAGACCCCCCCCCAGACAAAATATGTCACTCCCCAATTCGTCCATAGGTTCAGGCTTTCATACCTCCGAGTTATATCCAAAGGCAGGGGTTGTTATTACAATAGGTGTAGACAGTAGAGGGAAACTAAGACCCCCCCCAAATGACCCCCCAACCCCCCCCCCCCCCCCCCCCCAGTTGTTCCCAAGAAGTGGGGTATCCCCACAGTATCCCCCCAATTAAGTCCCCCCACCCGAAGTAGACCCCCCAATTACCCCCCAAATTACACCAAATCTCCCAGTAGACCCCCCCAGTCTCCGGGACACCCCCCAGTAGACCCCCCAAATGACCCCCAGTAGACCCCCCCCAGACAAAATATGTCACTCCCCAATTCGTCCATAGGTTCAGGCTTTCCCCATACCTCCGAGTTATATCCAAAGGCACGGGTTGTTATTCAATAGGTGTAGACAGTAGGGGAAACTAGACCCCCCAAATGACCCCCCACCCCCCCCCCCCCCCCCCCCCAGTTGTTCCCAAGAAGTGGGGTACCCCCCCAGTATCCCCCCAATTAAAGCCCCCCCACCCAGTAGACCCCCCAATTACCCCCCAAATTACACCAAATCTCCCAGTAGAACCCCCAATTCTCCAGTATACCCCCCAGTAGACCCCCCAAATGCCCCCCCCCCCCAGACAAAATATGTCACTCCCCAATTCGTCCATAGGTTCAGGCTTTCATACCTCCGAGTTATATCCAAAAGGCACGGGTTGTTATTCAATAGGTGTAGACAGTAGGGGAAACTAGACCCCCCAAATGACCCCCCAACCCCCCCCCAGTTGTTCCCCAAGAAGTGGGGTATCCCCCCAGTATCCCCCCAATTAAAGACCCCCACCCAGTAGACCCCCCAATTACCCCCCAAATTACACCAAATCTCCCAGTAGACCCCCAATTCTCCAGTATACCCCCCAGTAGACCCCCCAAATGACCCCCAGTGAACCCCCCCAGACAAAATATGTCACTCCCCAATTCGTCCATAGGTTCAGGCTTTCATACCTCCGAAGGTTATATCCAAAAGGCACGGGTTGTTATTCAATAGGTGTAGACAGATAGGGGGAAACTAGACCCCCAAATGACCCCCCAACCCCCCCCCCAGTTGTTCCCAAGAAGTGGGAGTATCCCCCAGTATCCCCCAATTAAAAGACCCCCCACCCAGTAGACCCCCCAATTTTAACCCCCAAAATTACCAAATCTCCCAGTAGACCCCCCAATTCTCCAGTATACCCCCCAGTAGACCCCCCAAATGACCCCCCCCCCAGACAAAATATGTCACTCCCCAATTCGTCCATAGGTTCAGGCTTTCATACCTCCGAGTTATATCCAAAAGGCACGGGTTGTTATTCAATAGGTGCTTGTAGACAGTAGGGGAAACTAGACCCCCCAAATGACCCCCAACCCCCCCCCCCCAGTTGTTCCCAAGAAGTGGGAGTATCCCCCATGCTCCTCCCCCAATTAAAAGACCCCCCACCCAGTAGACCCCCCAATTACCCCCCAAATTACACCAAATCTCTCCCAGTGAGACCCCCCAATTCTCCAGTATACCCCCCAGTAGACCCCCCAAATGACCCCCAGTAGTACCCCCCCCCAGACAAAATATGTCACTCCCCAATTCGTCCATAGGTTCAGGCTTTCATACCTCGGAAAAGAGTTATATCCAAAAGGCACGGGTTGTTATTCAATAGGTGTGAGACAGTAGGGGAAACTAGAGCCCCAAATGACCCCCCAACCCCCCCCAGTTGTTCCCAAGAAGTGGGGTAAACCCCCAGTATCCCCCCAATTAAAGACCCCCACCCAAGTAGACCCCCCCAAATTACCCCCCAAATTACACCAAATCTCCCAGTAGACCCCCCAATTCTCCAGAGAGTATACCCCCCAGTAGACCCCCAAATGACCCCCCCCCAGACAAAATATGTCACTCCCCAATTCGTCCATGTAGGTTCAGGCTTTCATACCTCCGGAGTTATATCCAAAGGCACGGGTTGTTATTCAATAGGTGTAGACAGTAGGGGAAACTAGACCCCCCAAATGACCCCCAACCCCCCCCCCCCCCCCCAGTTGTTCCCAAGAAGTACAGGTATCCCCCAGTATCCCCCCAATTAAAGACCCCCACCCAGTAGACCCCCCAATTACCCCCCAAATTACACCAAATCTCCCCAGTAAAGACCCCCAAATTCTCCAGTATACCCCCAGTAGACCCCCCAAATGGCCCCCCCCAGTAGACCCCCCAGACAAAATATGTCACTCCCCAATTCGTCCATAGGTTCAGGCTTTCATACCTCCGAGTTATATCCAAAGGCACGGGTTGTTATTCAATAGGTGTAACCGAACAGTAGGAAACTAGACCCCCCAAATGACCCCAACCCCCCCAGTTGTTCCCAAGAAGTGGGGTATCCCCCAATATCCCCCCAATTAAAGACCCCCCACCCAGTAGACCCCCCAATTACCCCCCAAATTACACCAAATCTCCCAGTAGACCCCCCAATTCTCCAGTATACCCCCCAGTAGACCCCAAATGACCCCCCCAGACAAAATATGTCACTCCCCAATTCGTCCATAGGTTCAGGCTTTCATACACTCCGAGTTATATCCAAAGGCACGGGTTGTTATTCAATAGGTGTAGACAGTAGGGGAAACCTAGACCCCCCAAATGACCCCCAACCCCCCCCCCAGTTGTTCCCAGAAGTGGGGTATCCCCCAGTATCCCCCCAATTAAAGACCCCCACCCAGTAGACCCACCCAATTACCCCCCAAATTACACCCAAATCTCCCCAGTAGACCCCCCAATTCTCCAGTATACCCCCCAGTGAGACCCCCCAAATGACCCCCAGACGTCATCCACCCCCAGACAAAATATGTCCTCCCCAATTCGTCATCATAGGTTCAGGAGCTTTCATACCTCCGAGTTATATCCAAAGGCACGGGTTGTTATTCAATAGGTGTAGACAGTAAGGGGAAACTAGACCCCCCAAATGACCCCAACCAACCCCCCCCCCCCCAGTTGTTCCCAAGAAGTGGGGTATCCCCAGTATCCCCCCAATTAAAGACCCCCACCAGTAGACCCCCAATTACCAGCCCCCCAATTACACCAAATCTCCCAGTAGACCCCCCAATTCTCCAGTATACCCCCCAGTAGACCCCCAAATGACCCCCCCCCCCCCCCAGGGGACAAAATATGTCACTCCCCAATTCGTCCATAGGTTCAGGCTTTCATACCTCCGAGTTATATCCAAAGGCACGGGTTGTTATTCAATAGGTGTAGACAGTAGGGGAAACTAGACCCACCCAAAAAGCACCCCCCCACCCCCCCCCCCCCAGTTGTTCCCAAGAAGTGGGGTATCCCCCAGTATCCCCAATTAAAGACCCCCCACCCAGTAGACCCCCCAGTACCCCCCCAAATTACACCAAAATCTCCCCAGTCAGACCCCCCAATTCTCCCAGTATACCCCCAGTAGACCCCCCAAATGACAGCCCCCCCCCAGACAAAATATGTCTCACTCCCCAATTCGTCCATAGGTTCAGGCTTTCTATACCTCCGAGTTATATCCAAAGGCACGGGTTGTTATTCAATAAGAGTGTAGACAGTAGGGAAACTAGAACCCCCAAACTGACCCCCAAACCCCCCCCCCCCCCCCCCCCCCCCAGTTGTTCCCAAGAAGTGGGGTATCCCCCAGTATCCCCCCAATTAAAGACCCCCACCCAGTAGACCCCCCAAATTACCCCCCAAATTACACCAAATCTCCCAGTAGACCCCCCAATTCTCCGAGTATACCCCCCAGTAGACCCCCCAAATGACCCCCCCCCCCCCAGACAAAATATGTCACTCCCCAATTCGTCCAACAGGTTCAAGGCTTTCATACCTCCGAGTTATATCCAAAGGCACGGGTTGTTATTCAGCCATAGGTGTAGACAGTAGGGGAAACTAGACCCCCCAAATGACCCCAACGCCCCCCCCCCCAGTTGTTCCCAAGAAGTACAGGGGCCAACCCCCCAGTATCCCCCAATTAAAGACCCCCACCCAGTAGACCCCCCAATTACCCCCAAATTACACCAAATCTCCCAGTAGACCCCCCAGATTCTCCAGTATACCCCCCAGTAGACCCCCCAAATGACCAGCCCAGTAGACCCCCCAGACAAAATATGTCACTCCCCAATTCGTCCATAGGTTCAGGCTTTCATACCTCCGAGTTATATCCAAAGGCACGGGTTGTTATTCAATAGGTGTAGACAGTAGGGGAAACTAGACCCCCCAAATGACCCCCCAACCCCCCCCCCCCCAGTTGTTCCCAAGAAGTGGGGTATCCCCCAGTATCCCCCAATTAAAGACCCCCCACCCAGAAGTAGACCCCCCAAACCTTACCCCCCAAATTACACCAAATCTCCCCAGTAGACCCCCCCAATTCTCCAGTATACACCCCAGTAGACCCCAAATGACCCCCCCCCCCCCCCCAAACAAAATATGTCACTCCCCAATTCGTCCATAGGTTCAGGCTTTCATACCTCCGAGTTATATCCAAAGAGCACGGGTTGTTATTCAATAGGTGTAGACAGTAGGGGGAAACTAGACCCCCCAAATGACCCCCAACCCCCCAGTTGTTCCCAAGAAGTGGGGTATCCCCAATATCCCCCCAATTAAAGACCCCCCACCCAGTAGACCCCCCCAATTACCCCCCAGAATTACACCAAATCTCCCAGTAGAACCCCCCAATTCTCCCAGTATACCCCAATGCAGTTAAAATGACCCCCCAAATAGACCCCACCCCCAGACAAAAATATGTCACTCCCAATTCGTCCATAGGTTCAGGCTTTCATACCTCCGAGTTATATCCAAAGAGCACGGGTTGTTATTCAATAGGTGTAGACAGTAGGGGAAACTAGACCCCCCCAAGGAACCCCCCAACCCCCCCCCCCAGTTGTTCCCAAGAAGTGGGGTATCCCCCAGTATCCCCCCAATTAAAGACCCCCCACCCAGGAGACCCCCCAATTTACCCCCCAAATTACACCAAATCTCCCAGTAGACCCCCAATTCTCCAGTATACCCCCCAGAAGTAGACCCCCCAAATGACCCCCCAACCCCCCCAAATCTCCCAGTAGACCCCCCCCAGACAAAATATGTCACTCCCCAATTCGTCCATAGGTTCAGGCTTTCATACCTCCGAGTTATATCCAAAGGCACGGGTTCTAATTCAATAGGTGTAGACAGTAGGGAAACTAGACCCCCCAAACCCAGACCCCCCAACCCCCCCAGTTGTTCCCAAGAAGTGGGGTAACCCCCAGTATCCCCCCCAATTAAAGACCCCCCACCCAAGTAGAGCCCCCCAATGACCCCCCAACCCCCCAAATCTCCCCAGTAGACCCCCCAATTCTCCAGTATACCCCCCAGTAGACCCCCAAATGACCCCCAGTAGACCCCCCCCAGACAGGAAATATGTCACTCCCCAATTCGTCCATAGGTTCAGGCTTTCATACCTCCGAGTTATATCCAAAAAGGCACGGGTTGTTATTCAATAGGTGTAGACAGTAGGGAAACTAGACCCCCCAAATGACCCCCCAACCCCCCCAGTTGTTCCCAAGAAGTGGGAGTAACCCCAGTATCCCACCCCAATTAAAGACCCCCCACCCAAGTAGACCCCCCAAATGACCCCCCCAAACCCCCCCAAATCTCCCAGTAGACCCCCCAATTCTCCAGTACACACCCCAGTAGACCCCCCAAATGACCCCCCAGTAGACCCCCAGACAAAATATGTCACTCCCCAATTCGTCCATAGGTTCAGGCTTTCATACCTCCGAGTTATATCCAAAGGGCACGGGTTGTTATTCAATAGGTGTAAGACAGTAGGGGAAACTAGACCCCCCAAATGACCCCCCAACCCCCCCCCCCCCAGTTGTTCCCAAGAAGTGGGGTATCCCCCAATATCCCCCCAATTAAGGGCCCCCACCCAGTAAGACCCCCCAATTACCCCCCAAATTACCAAATCTCCCAGTAGACCCCCCAATTTCTCCAGTATACCCCCCAGTAGACCCCCCAAATGACCCCCAGTAGACCCCCCAGACAAAATATGTCACTCCCCAATTCGTCCATAGGTTCAGGCTTTCATACCTCCGAGTTATATCCAAAGGCACGGGTTGTTATTCAATAGGTGTAGACAGTAGGGAAACTAGACCCCCCAAATGACCCCCCAACCCCCCCCCCCCCCAGTTGTTCCCAAGAAGTGGGGTATCCCCCAGTATCCCCCCAATTAAAGACCCCCCACCCAGTAGACCCACCCCCAATTACCCCCAAATTACACCAAATCTCCCAGTAGACCCCCCCAATTCTCCAGTATACCCCCAGTAGACCCCCCAAATGACCCCCAGTAGACCCCCCAGACAAAATATGCTCACTCCCCAATTCGTCCATAGAGTTCCAGGCTTTCCTTTTACCTCCGAGTTATATCCAAAGGCACGGGTTGTTATTCAGCCAAATGATGGAGACAGTGAAAGGGGAAACTAGACCCCCCAAATGACCCCCAACCCCCCCCCCCAGTTGTTCCCCCAAGAAGTGGGGGTATCCCCCAGTATCCCCCCAATTAAAGACCCCCCACCCCAGTAGACCCCCCAATTACCCCCCAAATTACACCAAATCTCCCAGTAGACCCCCCAATTCTCCAGTATACCCCCCAGTAGACCCCCCAAAAAACCCCCCCCCCCCCCCCCCCAGACAAAATATGTCCCACTCCCCAATTCGTCCATAGGTTCAGGCTTTCATGCCTCCGAGTTATATCCAAAGGCGAGGTTGTTATTCAATAGGTGTAGACAGTAGGGGAAACTAGACCCCCCAAATGACCCCCCACCCCCCCCCCCCAGTTGTTCCCAAAAAGTGGGGTAACCCCCCAGTATCCCCCCAATTAAAAGACCCCCCACCCAGTAGACCCCCCAAATGACCCCCAACCCCCCAAATCTCCCAGTAGACCCCCCAATTCTCCAGTACACCCCCCAGTAGACCCCCCAAATGACCCCCCCCCCCCAGACAGAAAATATGTCACTCCCCCAATTCGTCCATAGGTTCAGGCTTTCATACCC